>LPNX010152572.1:30954-42063 GCA_001517045.1 Pseudotsuga menziesii | reverse complement strand
AATAAAGAGAATCCTTCTTCCATATTGTGTCTTGAATGTATCTCATGTATTGTGGTTTGATAAATGTTTATGTTTCAGCATCCTGTATATGATTTATCTAAGCTGTTTATATATATGAATCATCTTGTATTTGGAAGATTGATCCTTGACAGGTGAAGGAGAAATCATCCCTGAAGGCTTTGGAGGAGAAGCAGAGCGGAAGAGGACAAGCTAGGATCAACCGTCGTGTATTGGGTGAGTCTTTCCCATCCTCCTATTTCCTTTACTGCACTCTAGAGTCAATTGTCTGCAAGTTTATTGAGTATGTTGGTAACCCCAGACCTTCGGTTATAAGGTGTTTATTCCTGTACAACAGAACTGGCGACTCCGCTGGGGAACCCAGACTGCTGTAGGTTGTTTCTGTCACCCCTGACCAATCTTTGCTTTGAATTCTGTGTATGGTCTTTTATCCTGGTTCATACTTGTCACAGTGTTTGAAAGTCTTGTGGATTTTTCTTAGTTTTTGAGAAAAATTTTGTACCTATACGCGGGTTTCTCTTCTGCATAGTTGCATATAGAGGCCCGCATCCGCGGGTTTCTTTACTGGACAGTCGCGTACAGTACGCAGGTTGCTCTTCTATACAGTCGCGTATAAGCCTGGAAATAGGAATTTTTTAGGATTGGGTTTGCTTGTCCCTCTCTGTGTGTATTTCTTGTTTTTGTGTGGACTTTCTTTATAAATGCTGTGATGTATGTTTGAAGACCTGTTGGTGATCACGCTTTGTGCTTTTTAGAAATCCCTTGAGTCTCTTTTGCTTGGATTATTTTTTGTTTGCATGCTGAAGTAGCTTGGCCTGTTTGGGTTATAGGTTGAAGTGTCTCTGTCCAGATCAGTGATCAGGGTCTTGGGATTTGTTTTTCCAGTCTGTCTTTTGATATTGGTTGGTTTGTCACTTGCCTTTATAAGTCTACAGTGATTTTTGTCATTGTGTGCACCCAAGCTAGGGTTCCTAGTCTGCTTTTGTTGGTTGTTTCTTGGTTCTGTCAGCCTGATTTACTTCAGTTTGTTGGTTTTATACGGTTCATTAATTCCAAGTTTACTCAAGTATAGTGCATTTTAGATGCACAGTAGAGTTTGAGTATTTTTAAAAGTGAAAAGAAAACATTGTCAAGCTTTTGCATTTTGCTTTTGCATAAGTAGTGTTTATTTCGGTTTAAAAATATTAATCTCAAAAGCTACAAAAACATAGGCTTAGTTTCTTTTATTGTTTGCATTCAGTTCATCAATATATATTTACAAAAAAGAAAAAGAAGTTTGCTTTAATAGTGGTAATTTGCTTTGAAAAATACACCTTTACTTTTATTTATTTATTATCGATTCAAAAACACCACAAGTACATCACTCCATTTTCTTCTGAGTAAGAAACAACCCTTTAAAATGAACACATAATTAAAAATTTACTAGTAATTTTTGTTTTTAGGGGCCTTTCACCTACTAGCTTAGGCTAGACTTGTGGGATAGGAAGTGTAAACTTCCTGCAAGTTATAAAACTCAGACGTAGTGGAACTTTCTTTAGGTAAATCCTTGAGTTTATCGACTGTATCTAGGAAGCTCCTCTCAAACGGGAGTTAAGCACGAGTCCGTGTGGAGGCTTGGACAGAGGAGATAACCCTCCGAATCCTTGTCAAAGCGTAGATCAGGACTTTTACACATCTAGGGATTCTTTCCTAGACAGAGTTTCGGGCTCAGCCACCCTACCCATGCATACGAGTAAGGCTTGCGACTATCACCCCAGACTGTTGGTATAGCTAAGGTAGCCTTTAGTCTCTTATATTTTAGGGTTCATACCTAGGTAAACCGGAAGGCTATTTCTAGTTCACCTTGAATGGGATTGGAAGGTAACCCTTGTTGAAAGTGTAGGAGGGTGGTTGGGTGATTCCTCCGCTTGTGCCTAAGAACCACTTCAAGGACGCCAAGTAATCGTTCCTCAGCTTTCTTCGGGAAAGTATATCTTTTACCCTTGTTTGATTGCTTGAGGCTTTAGGATTTTTTATAGTGTATGCTCTGTGGTTTTTCCTGTGTTTAGTTGGCCTTAGGGTGTGATTTGTCAAATTTTCAATCGTGGAGGACCAACCTTTTAGAAGGTCAAGAAGGTTGAGAAACTTTCCTCCTCTCGTCACATTGGAGCCTCCACCTCCACCCCAAAGGTGGAGATTGGACACTGACGGTTCATTTGAACCAGTAGGAATAAGTGAAGTTCTTGGTGAACCAGAACTGATAGCTAACCATTTTGATCTTGATATAGTTGAGATAGAAGAATTGCAGACTGACGAGTTTGCAAGAAACTTTAACACCCCCTTGACTGATTTAAACGATCCTGTGATCGTTCAGGTTAGACCTTTTGATTCACTTGTATTAGGTGTCCCTATGGGTAGGATCATGTCTTCTACAGAAGAAAGTCCTTTTGTGTTCACCTCAGCCATTCTGGTTGAAGGGGTACTGCCTCCCCCGGTAAGTGCCCCTAGATCTAGTCTACCTTCTACACCTTTGACTCCAGCGAGCCAGGTGGTTCAGCCACCGGTTCACTCAAACCTAATAGGTACTTCTGGTGACATGGTTACTAGGATCCCCAATATACCTACTATTCCTTCTTCCTTTCCATATACTACCTAGAGTGGTCCGGTAGGATCCTCGGTGTTTGTCCAAGCATTTCCATGGAATGGGGGGCATATTCCCCCATCCAATCCATACGTAGGTCCATCTCCTTCCTATGTAGGAGTGCAGTTTGGAAACAACACCTCTTATGGGCAAAGTTTCCAAACTCCCATTTTGGTTCCGTTCACGAGCTCTCCCTTTTCGTTGTTCAGCGGAGGGATTCTGGCTCCTATCTTTCAGACCCCTGTTTCTATGGGGACAGCCCGAACTTCTTATATTGCACCTCCCACACACAATCCTGTGGCTTAAGGATGGAATTCATTTCAGAGAAATCTTCCCACTTCGCAACCGGTGGCAGGGGGCAACCCCACTTTTACCCATGGGCATTCGGGGGTAGGTCCCTCTAATCCCCAAGTTGGCACATTTAGTACGCCGGTTCGACCCAAACTTCAGTTCCTGGAAACCTTAAACTTGCCAGATTTGTCAAATTTGATGAATGAACCGGTGAGGCATGAACCCTTGTGGCCACCTATTCCCACCAAATTGCCATCAGACATCCCTAAGTTCGAAGGAAAAACTGGTGAAGATCCTGGGGCTCATGCCACCACATTCCATTTATGGTGTTCTTCAAATTCACTGAATGAAGATTCATTTCGGTTGAGGCTGTTCCAGAGGACCTTGATAGGTACTGCAGCAAAGTGGTATTTTGAATTGCCTTCTGCTGTTTCCAGTAGTTTATGGGACTTGGCTAGTGCGTTTCTTAGCCACTTTCAGCTTCCAGTCTGATATGATTTCGGAACGGACTTGTTGTCTACTTTTAGGAAAAATAAGGCTATCCACATCTCGGATCACATCCAAGAGTGGAGGAGGTGAAAGAACCTTATAAAATCCACTATCCCTCCTGAGTTCCTTTTAGAGTGGTTCCTTAAATCTCTGTTGCCCTACATATCTAAGGACGTATCCACCTCAGGAGTGACGAATGAAGAAGAAGCCATTCTCAGGGCCCAGCAGTTGGATTTGATTTATTCACAATCTGGGATCTTATATGAGATTATCCCTGAGGAATCGAGGCCTTTGCACGATGCGGAGAAGCCTAAGCCTGGACCCCATGCCGATGGTGTGGTTGGGTCCGTTAACTCTCCCACCGTAGAATATTTGACTAAGCAACTTCATCAGTTGTCCATCAAATAGTCTATGGCGGAGGCAGCAAAGGCTTCCCCCTCCCCTCAGAGTGCAAATGTTTTTGCACAAACCTCTCAGAAGGGCAATCAGCAGCCCGTCGGGAAGAAAAATAAAGGTAAGAAGGGAGAGGGAAACCAAAACAAGCAAAAGCCCGCAAACAATGCTGATGGGGGAAAGAAAGAAAAGAAGAAGGTCAAGTTCCCTTGTAAGTTGTGCTAAGAGGACCACCTTACTCACCTTTGTCCCCTTATGGATCAATCCCAGAAGCTGCTTAAAGCTCAACAACTGACTGTCCTGAAGGATCCTTTTCCCCAAGGACAGAACTCTGCTTCAGCTTCTAACGTAGCAGGGGGCACTCCAACTACCCCTGACCCAAACTATATCAACATGGTTTGATCTTCGACTTTGTTGCAGATAAGGAACAAAAATTATGATAAAGAGACTCTTGAGAAGGGTAAAGCTGTAGGTGAAACTTCTAACCCTCTCACAATAGAGAAGCTTGCTGAAATTATGCCGAAGATACTGAAAGGTGTCTTCAAGAAGACCTTGCATAACCCTAATGCTAGGGATGCTTTGAACTACTCCGTGGTTGAAGATTTAGCTCAAGCCCCATGTGCAATGTTAGCTTTAGAGGTGTTACAGAGTTGTCCCGCTCAGCGGGATGCCCTCTTAGCAGCTTTAGGTAGCATGGACTCTTCGATTCTCATGGTGAAATTTCATTTATCTAATGTTAAAATTATCCTGCCTTACCATGTAGCCCTATCAATAGATGTTGTCCATGGTGGTAAGACCATTGGAAGGGTAGTTGTTGATGAGGGGGCCTCTACATGTGTTATGTCCTTGACCTATTGGAAAGCTCTTGGATCCCTAGAGCTGGTCCCATCAAACACTTTGCTTACTGCTTTTGATGGAAGATCCTTCCGTCCGCATGGTATCCTGTCGGCTTTTGAAATTAAGTTGGCAGGAAAAGCAGTGTCTATTGAAGTAGAAGTGATTGATGCTCCTTTGGAGTACAATATGCTTCTGGGAAGGAACTGGACTTATGCGATGTCCGCTATTGTGTCGGCCGTCTTTCGTGTAGTGGTTTTTCCACATGAGGGCAAGTTGGTTACTATTGACCAACTTGATTTTACCCGAAAAGGTCATTTAGAATCTAATGAGTCCACTGTGCCATTGGTTGATCAGGTCAAACCTGCTGCACAAAGCTTGGGGGATGGAATGTACACATCACTGATGGGCACATTTGATCTTCCAGCCCCGGTTAATTATATTGGTTCTACTAGTATGGGGAAGTCCATCGCTACGGTTGTCGATAGGACTGATCCTTGGGTTCTCCAAACCCCCCATGAACTGGAAGTGCCCCTATCGGCAGTGGAGGTTTCTTATCAAGCTATCACTCAAGCCACTGCTGATCCCATTCTAGATCCTCTAACAGTCTCGGATGATCTGGAAGAAGTCTATTTGCCCGTATGGGCAGAAAAATCTTCGCATTCTATAGATTGTTTAGACATGGTTTTACCTTCCGATGAAGCTATTCTGGAAGCCATGAGTGGACGTGATAAGATTTGTGAGGATCTTCATCATAGATCCTATTTTCTTCCAGAACTAAGCAGAATAGAAAACCAAGAGTTTCATTTGAGACTGTCAGAAGATGTTGATATACCTATCAACCCTTTGCCTAGGGAAGGAATGTTTGCCGAGGGGAATATGGCAAATATTTCTGCTACTATACCTATTAACATCTCTGTAAACCTTGATGTTGTGGAAAACATATATATAGGTGCAAAATGCTCTTCTGAGGAGATTGCTATCTATACTGCCCTTTTTAAGGAATTTCGTGATGTCTTTGCCTGGTCATATGAGGAGATGCCAGGCATAGATCCATCGATTGTTGAACATGAAATCCGAACATATCCTGATGCCAAGCCAGTTCGACAGAAATTAAGACCTGTGAACCCGCGCAAAGCGGCGGCTGTGAAAGATGAAGTGGAAAAGCTGTTGAAGGCCGGTTTTATATATCCCATAGCTTTGACTGAATGGGTATCCAACCCTGTTCCTATTGATAATAAGCAAGGGACTATCCACATTTGTACAGACTTTAGAGACCTCAATAAAGCCTGTCCTAAGGACAACTATCCCACACCATTTATAGACCAGATCATAGATGCATGTGCAGGAAGTGAGGTGTTTTCGTTTATGGATGGTTTCTCCAGATACAATCAAATTCAAATAAAACCGGAAGACCAACATAAAACTGCTTTCATTTGTCCTTGGGGTACCTTCGCGTATAAGAAAATTCCCTTTGGATTGAAAAATGTTGGGGCAACCTTTCAATGGGCTATGAACTTTGCTTTTCATGACATTAAATGCTGGGGCAACCTTGATGATTTACCTGCTCATTCTCGTAAGAGGATCCAACATCCAGATCATTTACGGTTGATATTTGAAAGATGTAGATATTATAAACTCTGCTTGAATCCCCACAAGTGTGTATTCTACGTCAAGTCAGGAAGATTACTTGGATTCATAGTCTCTAGTAGAGGCATTGAGGTGGATCCTTTGAAAGTTGAGGCTATTGTAAATCTGCCTCCTCCTCGTTCTCTCAGGCAACTTCAAAGCCTACAAGGAAAGTGTAATTTGCTTCGACGTTTTATTGTTAATTATGCCAAGATCACTAAGGGTTTCATGCACCTGCTCAAATAGGACACCCCATTTGTATGGGATGAAACCACAACTTGCATTCGAGGCATTGAAAAAAGCTTTGCTGTTGGCACCCTTATTACGTCCACCAGATTATTCTAGGGATTTTATATTATATTTGGCTGCATCGGAGTCGACCATTGGAGTAGTACTAGTCCAGGAGGACGATAAGCTTGTAGAGCATGCCGTTTATTATCTTAGCCGTGCTTTGGCTGGACCTGAACTTAGATACTCCCATGTTGAGAAATTAGCCTTAGCAGCTGTTTATGCTGTGTAGAGGTTACGTCACTATATTTTACTGAGGACCACCATGGTAGTGGCGGATTTGAATCCATTCCAATATGTTTTATCCTGATGGATTGTTGGGGGAAAATTTAACAATGGGATAGTCATTCTCCAAGAGTTTGACTTGGATTTCTAGTCCGCTAAGTCTAAGAAGTCCTTAGTTTTTGCTGAACTTATAGCAGAATTTCCTACTGAAGAAGATGTAGTGGTTGAGGATGACTCATTCCCAGATGAGCACATCTTCCTAATATCCACCTCTGATCCTTGGTACGGAGATATTCTTATATATCTCCAGACTTTGAAGTACCCTGCAGCTTCCTCAAGGGAGGAACGACATAAGTTACGCCTTCAGGCCAAGAACTACCTCATTATAGGAGATGCATTATATCGACGAGGGGTAGATTCCATTTTGCGTCGTTGCCTTACTCATGAGGAAGCATAGATTGTCCTAAATGATTCCCATAGCAGAGCGTGTGGGGGTCATTTATCTGGGTTAGCAACGGCCCAGAAGATATTACGTGCCGGTTATTTCTGGCCCATGATCTTTAAAGATTGTGTGGAAGCAGTGAAGCGCTGTCATCCATGTTAGCTTTACACCAGGAAGATGCGGTCACATCCTGCTCCATTATTTCCCATTGTCTCGGTAGGCCCCTTCATGAAATGGGGGATTGATTACGTGACATGCAACCTAGCCTCAGCTGGGGGGCATAAATACATCATTGTCGTTGTTGACTATTTTACGAAATGGGCAGAGGCAATGCCTACTTTTAAGGCCGACAGGGAGACAACAACTTTATTTGTATTCAATCAGATTATAGCACGGTTTGGTATACCCAAAGTGATTGTCACTGACCATGGCAGTCATTTTCAAAATGACATGATGATGGAACTGCCTACCATGCTCGGATTTAGACAAGAATATTCTTCTCCATACTATCCGCAAGCAAACGGTCAGGTTGAGGCTATCAACAAGACTTTAAAAACTATCCTTAAACGTACAATTGATGTAACCCATTCTAACTAGCACATCATGTTATATCATGCTCTTTGGGCCTATTGAACTAATGTAAAGACTGCTACGGGTTTCTCCCCTTTCCAACTCGTTCACGGGGTGGAAGCAGTTACTTCGATTGAATGTGAAATCTCGTCTTTAAAGATAGCCATTCATGTGTTACCTGATATGACTGAGCTTGAAGAATGTATGGTACATTTAGAATACCTTGATGAACGGCGTAGAGATGCGTTGATTGCTAATCAGGCTCATAAAAATAGGGTCAAAACTCAGTATGATAAATTGGTCAAACCTAGGGTTTAATCTGAAGGGGAACTTGTCTTGCTTTGGGACCAAGACAAAGAACCCTTGGGGGCAGGAAAATTCAAGGCAATGTGGTTAGGACCTTATGTCGTGTTGAAGGTATTAAGTAAGGACACATATGAGTTAGTTGATTTTGATGGGAACAAGCTGCCTGAGCCTAGAAATGGGCTCTACTTGAAGAAGTACTATGCTTAGGCTCAACACTTTTCTTGTATTTTTCTTGTATGTATTTTTTATGTACATTAGGTTGTCAGTTTTGTTTTTTATAATATTTGTTGGTTGTTGCAGATGTCTTCTGAAAGGTATTTAGGATTCGCTGATGGAGCCAGCCGTCACACTTGTAACCTAGCCTCAGCAGCATGGGTTATCTATTCTCCCTCAGGACAACTTGTTGCTGCGGGAGGCGCTTGTCTAGGTCCTTCTTCTAATAATGTTGCTGAGTATAGGGCTGTAATTGACATCCTATGGGATGCTTTGTCACGTGGCATCACCCAGCTTGAGGTCCGTTTGGATTCTCAGTTGGTGGTTTCCCAGCTCAATCGAGCTTATCAGGTACGAAATCCTATCTTATCATGTCAGTTCATGCAAATTCGTTTATTGGAAAGACATTTTGAGGTTATCACTTTCAATCATATTCCACAAAACCAAAATTCATTGACTGATGCATACGCTAATTACATTTTGGATTGGCATCTCACACACATTTTATAAAAATGTACAACAAACATATAAAAATACTTGTAAATAAACTGATAACAAACACCAATATATATATATATATATATATATATATATATATATATATGTAAAATATCTGTCCATAGATAGGTAAAGTCTGATCCTCAGATCCCGTCATATACAAAATGTACAAAAATATGGATCATAGTCCTTCAAAATGTCCTAGAACTAAGCTGGACCACCCTGGTCACTAGGACCTCCTTGGTCCCCATGATCCCTCTGCACTCTGGCTTCCTCAACCTCCTCAGCTTCGACAGCCTCCACCACATCTATGTATACGAGCACTGCTCTAACTACTCGTTTGAAAAGACGTAGCCAAACCGGTGGAACCCCCACAACAAACTCCTGCATGGTTGTAGGGATATGCTCAATCCACATAGTAGGTACTTGTTGGGTCAGCCTGGCTAGCTTTCCCTCTAGTACCCTGATTAATCCTGTATCCTCACCCACGACAGGACGAACAAACATGCGAGGGTGCCCTTCAGGGCGGACCGGTCCAATATCTGCATTTTGACACATAAATAGGGTTAAGACTTGTACATATGTATCTATATATCATTCTAAAATTCATAAAAATTTGAAAATGATAAAAATTAAAAATTACTTACCTAGCTCTCCCCATGCTCCTCCTGGAGGGAGGATAAGGTCGGGGTCACCTCGGAAGTCCATCCCGGCGTATGGAAACTGCTCCAATGTCGGCAGCTGTCATTCCCATTAGGTATAAAAGTCATCATCATAGACACTGTGTATTGATTCTCCTCCTCCTTGACAGAGGAAGATGTCTCCCCACCTGCTCAGCCTCGGCTGACGTGGAGATCTGATCGGTAGAGGTATGGCAGGGCTCAATGCTGTCACTCTCTCAAAGAAGAAGGCCACTAATATGCTTGCATAGCCAAATTTTTTCCACCTTCCCCTCTTGCAGTCGGATAGTTGTCTCCTCATGATGGGGGCAACTCCCAAGCACCAATCATAGAGAGCACCTCTAAAACAATCAACTGCCAGCCTCATTTGGTTCCTTGTGGCCAAATGTAAAGATGAGGATCCTGATATTCTCACAATGGTGTTAGCTAATACCTGGAGAGTAAAATCTCGGATTTCTGCAACCGAAACGCTGGTTCCTCTTTTTTGAGTACCCGATGTACATAATACATCTACATAGTTTTGGACACTTAAGGGGTCACTGCCCCTACCAATGCCCTCCAAGTTCACTAGCGCTCCTCGTTGTGACAACCCGGTAATGAAATATATGTCTTCAGTGGTAAGCTCGAAGGTTTCACCTTGTAGGTTGAACATCCCCAAGTCATGATCCCAATAATTTACCATGAACTCAAGTATGTGGACATTGGCCCGCATGGGTGATGTACAAAAGAATTTCAGTAGCCCACTGGTCCGCAATGCCTGTATAGTGGGTGCACTTTGGAGCGCCGCTTGGTCCATCATTTCGTGCTCCCTTTCCCTCCATTCCAGAGCCATCTTTTACCTAGCAAAAACAAGTAATTTGATTCAGTATTTCCATATCAAAATTCAAAATTTTTTGACTATATTTAAGCATTTTGTCCTCCACGCAGCATACATGACTGTCTACTTAGACATGTCACGTACTATACGCGACTGTCTAGTTAGGAAACCCACGTATAGAACGCGTATACGCGATTTTCCATATCAGCAACCCGCGGATGCACCGTGCTACAGTTTAGGACGCTTTTAAAAATGAAATTCAGGATCAAAACTCATAATTGCTTGGATCAAAATGAAGAGCTCAGGGTGTAGGCTTACCTGCAACTGGCAGATTTCGATTTCGTCGGTCCAATTGTCCACAATGATCGAACAAAGGTAGAGGGTAAAGCTTGCTTTTTATGGCTCAAAAGTTCAAATGGTGAGTTTTGTTTTAATTTTCAAACTATTTATAGAAATTATATTTCTTAAAGTGAGTCTTTTTCTATAGTTTGAAATGTCAATCAACTAATACCATACTTCTTTGTGCTTTGGAACAGTTTTTTCATCCTTGCAAGGTGTTGTTGCTCCAATAGGGTGGTTTTGTAATTTCCAATACATTTTGGTATCTTTATTCAATCCATATTAACCTTAGCATTCAACATTTTGCCACGGACTATGGTATTCTAAGCCATTAGTCCCTTGTTTTTTACCATTGTTCTTCTGTGGCTAGGACCCTTTTTTTTTAGTATCCTTCTTGTATGCCTATGTCATACTTTGGTACTCATGCCGCATCTGTTTCAGGTTCAGGGGTATCCCC
>LPNX010152572.1:2757-30853 GCA_001517045.1 Pseudotsuga menziesii | reverse complement strand
TTTTTACAAGCTATCCCTTTATAGGACTCCCCATCCTTATGGAGTTTCTTTAGGCCCAGGTCTGACTCCTTCAAAATAGACTTGACTGCCGAGTTAACTCATCCATTCAAGATCGTTAAGAATATGTGAACGGGAATCCAAATTGGTGGTAGGTTATCTCTTTCTCGGACCATGCGGAATAATACGAGAAAGGATCACTCTCTTTTCTTTTGAATTGAGAAGAGTATTCTCAGGTATAGGTTTATCACTTTTCCGGACCTGAGGGACTAAATTTACGGAAAAGGAACACCTGGTTTGAGCTTATTTTTCTCTTTTTCGTGCTCTGGACCCAAACATGAAAAAGATTCCAAGTGTACTTTGTGTCTTTGTCATGCTCGTTAAACACTTAAGAACAAAGCAACGATTTTATTGTTGTAAGCCCCATTTCTCGTAACCAAATGGATCTTTCCGAGTGATCTTGTTTTCCTTCACACTCGTAAAACTCAAGCTATTTTATGTTGTTCTAGAAGGAGTGTTGGGTAGGTGGTAATTTAACCTTTTTCGGACCTCCCTGACTAAATACGAAAAAGGTTCACCTTTTTTTCTTTGGAAGTTAAGAGAGTTCTTCTGTGGTATGTTTTATTTTTTTTCGGCCTCAGGAGACTAAATTGGACGAAAAAGGACCCCCCTGGAGTCTTCTTCAGAGTTTTCAAACTCTCTAAATGTGAAAACACCAGTTGAGCATGTACTAGTTCAGGCTCATTAAATCCACGAATCAGTGACACTATCAAGCATTATTTTCCCGTCTCTTCAAGCTTGTTAAAAAATGAAGAGGGATCCGAGTTTACTTTCCCGGACTCGTTAAAATTTAACAAGGAAGGTAAGGAAGAAGTTTTCTCTTGTTTTCAGTAATGGCAGCATGTCCTCCTTGAACATAGCACTCTTTGTTTTCCGATATCCATGTTTCAGTTATTACTTTTTCATTCAGCTATTACCTTGAGTTTCTTACTCCTCCTCTTGTCCGTTATACCTGGGGAATATGATCATGTCTCCTACATGACAGATAGGTCTAGTTGTTCCATCTATAAGTTAACCGCTGCCTTGGGTCATCTCTGTGTTGTGCTCATTGTTCAAGGACTATACCCAATGTTTGATCTATAGCCTGATCCCATCATTGTTATATCTGTTATCTATTGTGTCTCCCTTCTTTTGCCTAGTTCCTAGTCACTCTTGTGATCCGTTGGAGGATCTATTTCCTTCCTTATCACAGCATGGTTTCGTTTCAGTACTTCCTGATGACGAAGACCTAGAGTTTTGACGTTTGTACCTCAGGATTCAATTTCATCATTGGTGGATTCCTTTGCTTCAGTTGTCGATTATCATCTATTGATTGACAAACTGTTGAATCCTTTCCATGTTCGACTTCAGCTTACCCTTATTCTCATGGCTTGGATTGTACTGGTTCTTTGGGATCCTTTATGAAGACCTTAGTTCCTCACCTATGGACTAAGTTGCGCAAGATTATCTTCTATCCATATACACAGCTTCCAGATCTTTGAAGACTCATCATTATTATATATTGTGGTTTTGATCCACCTTTGTAATATATGTGGTTTTCATACCCGTATCATATGATGTACTCAAATATTGTAAAGGAGCTGGTGTTCCAATAAATTGAACATAGCATCCTCAATTGTAACTTTGTATATGACATTACTATGTATTTGTTTCAGGTACTCTCTCTGCTCCATTGGATTTCTGAGTTCTCTAAAAGATAAAGATTATAATGTATTTTGGCCATCGTTTCCCTCTGACCTCACACATTAGGGGGCATCTGTTATCCACTTGAATGGCACCTCTCTGTCTGAGTGCCGACATCCCTCATGTTGGCACACAAAAGGACATCTATGGATTGAGGGTTTCCCAAAACACTATATATGGGCTTATTATGAATTACATTCATCATCCATCCAGCTGGTTATTTTTTACCCTTTAGCTATGCCAAGTCATATACGCAATTCTCTCTATATGCAACTCGCGTGTCATACGCGAGTCTCGGTTGTTGCATGTCACGTATAGATGTATACGCGGGTTGCCTTTAGAGAAACTCACGGATCATAGGCAAGTTGCTAGTTTTGATACCCGCGTATACCTACCTTTGACATTAAAAATAAAAACACGTGATTACTTGAGGTTAGTTAAGCCATTTACCTTAATATCCTTAACTGTCTCAACCTCCTCAACCTTCGAAACTGCCTTATTTCACCTAGTATAAATACAGGCCTTGGGGAGGGTGTTGGATACATACACTTGGAGAACAAAGTTATGCTGGTGGAGTTTATACAGAAGTATTTGGAGCAGTGGAACTCAGAATCCTTTGGCTGCAGAGGAGTCCTTGTCTCAGGCATTGGGTTGTAATCTGAACTCTTTCCATTATTGTTAATAAAGAGAATCCTTCTTCTATATTGTGTCTTGAATGTATCTCATGTATTGTGGTTTGATAAATGTTTATGTTTCAACATCTTGTATATGATTTATCTAACCTATTTATATATATGAATCATCTTGTATTTGGAAGATTGATCCTTGACAGGTGAAGGAGAAAGCATCCCTGAAGGCTTTGGAGGAGAAGCAGAGTGGAAGAGGACAAGCTAGGATCAACCGTCGTGTATCGGGTGAGTCTTTCCCATCCTCCTATTTCCTTTACTGCACTCTAGAGTCAATTGTCTGCAAGTTTATTGAGTATGTTGGTAACCCCAGACCTTTGGTTATAAGGTGTTTATTCCTGTACAACAACCCCCCACACACCAAACTCAGTGTAATAATGTTGTAGCTTTTCTTCTTCTATGACCATGGCTAGAAAGAAAAAATACCCTCCACACACTAGAGAAGACTCCCACTGACAAACTCAGGATGCCAAGAAGAATGTGTGCTGCTGTAATGGCCACAAATATCAAGGAGATTAGTAGAAATGATAAACACAATAATGGTCTTCGAGGTTTGGATTCTTACCCACATATTTGTTCTTCCTTAAAATGTAAGTGCACCCTTTTTCTTTCTTAAACATAGGTTGTTCCATTCATTGAGCTAAATATTGGATCGATACACAGATATAAATATGGTATCCCTTCCTCAAATGCACCCTTCCATGCTAGAGGAACCCAAACACCAATAATTCTCAGATCTAGTGCTTAAGACGACCTCCAAAATCCATGGCAAAGAAAATAATGAAGATCCTTGTGAGAAATCTGAGTTGTTTTCTCCTCTAGTAACTTGATTAAACCAAAATTGTTCCATTCAAACCCTAACCAAGGAGCTATAACTCTCAAAATATCAATGACCAAAATAGAATGGGGAGAAGAGAGGTCACTCCTCCCTTTATAAATTAATTTTGCCCCCTTAGTCAATTTTCTCTTAAAAATGAATAAATTAACCTTATAACTTTAAGTTCACGTTTATTATCTAATGTAAACTTAAAAATATAACAGTTGGGCCTAAGTTGACATTAAATAATAATTTATCCCCTCACAATGGATAGGATATGGTTTAAGGGGGATAATTAGACCACTAAGCCTCTTTCTGTTTTCCTAGTGATAAGGGGGCATTACACGACGTGTGTGGTGATCATAGGGGTGATTTTTCTCCATGAACAACACTTTTAGAATTAAATGCAAATGTAGGGTGGGGATCAAATAACCAAGTTGAACTACTTGCTCTTTGGGCACTTTTGAGGCTAGCTTAACGAAACTATGTCAATAATCTATAGGTATTTTGCAATTCCACTTTTGTAATTAAATGGATGAGGAAATAACAAGTTGTTTTGGGTTTATATCTACATGCATTAGATTCTCATTTAAAATAGATAACTACTACCTTGATGCATATCACTTTTACACATGATATATACATGGAATTGAATGAGGTTGTTGATGCACTTTCAAAGTGTTGTGAAGGAAAGTGTTTTAATGGCTGGGGATTAAGCGACCATCAACACACTAGGGTTGAAAGACATATGTATGATGTTCAAAAAGAAAATATAATCAAGATTCAGAGATAAGTAGGGTCCATTACTGATCACTGAAAGCTGGTACAAGCTTTCTCTGTCCCTCCCAATTGCTCCTCTTTCTCCAAGAGACCTGCAAAACAAGATTAGCATTCCTCAAACCAAATAGACTACATTAAAGGAGATTATGTTCAGTAAAAAATGAAACCATAATATGATAAATATCATCATAGAATCATAGCAGAGATTCAACACACATTGAACAATGATTTGGGAAGAAGAAGGACATCACATCTTTATTAATCAAGTGGAATAAGTACATAGTTCACCTTCTCCTCTTGGTAGGCACCACACAAAACCTTGATCTGGTTCTTCTGCTTCTCTTCTCCAAGGAACTCAGCCTCCAAGATCTACAACACTAGGGGATGGAAATCTAGGGAAAAGGTAGGGAGGATGAGAGTCCCAATTCCACTAGAATAACAATGCAAAGGTTCAAGTCCCCTCCAGAGACCTCTCTCCCTCTCTTATATACTTTTTATGAAGAGATAAGGTTGAATAGTGGTTAGTTACAACTGCCAAGTCGGTTCCAAAACCTCCCAATTCACCCCTAATTCAAGTGTTTTCATATTTTTATCATGTTTTGACCACTACAAGAGGTAACCATGAGTTATATGAAGCAAATTCATATAAAGGTGAAAGTCACGGGGTTGCTTAAGAAAAGTTGCATTTAGGTAAAAAATTCTCATAAGGTGCTTTTGGGCATTTTCAAGATTTGGATTTTTCTGCAAAGTTGTTCCTTTCTCAAATACCTTTCCAACAGCATAAAGAAGAGATCAAATGGAGTTAAATAAGAATATATATGGCTCCTCCAATATAGGTGTTTTCTTAGTGACTTTCAGTGACTTTCTTGAAGCGTCATCATGGAAGTGTCGACATGTGACTAAAAATGGGAAAGTGGTCACAGGAAGATAATGTGTCATTTTAGGCTATAACAGATGCCCCCTAATGAATGAAGTTAGAGGGAAATATGATAGCCAAAATACATTATAAATGAAACAACTGAGTATGGAGTCGAAGAGACGAAGAATCAAATATCATAGGATCGAACAAAGGTAACTAAAAGAGAGATAAATGCCAGACAAAATTGATCTTTGGGGCATACAAGTCCAAATACAAATTATGTCTGTAAATATACAGGTGGATCCAACATGTGTATAACTGATGTAACTATAATGGTCGCACAATATGCAAAAAGGTGCCATATCAAATCTAAAGGAGTCATGGCCACAAATGAACAAGGTGGATCCATGCTTAATAATCGATCATATCCATAAGAAAACAAGGTGGATCTATGTCTCAAAAAATGTCATATGAAGTGTGATAAGGTCTTTCAAAAATTGGGCAATAGAAAAAATGACGATGCTAATGTCGGACCAAGGTATTAAATCCAAACCACCCAAAAGATATGAATCCTAACCATGGAAATAAAGGAAATGAAGTCAAACATGGAGGAAACCGTTTAATTACCGGTTAGTGATGAGAACCATTAACAAACGTGAGGGAAACCACCATTAATGAAAATGGTCCCCAAGGTACCTAATACATTCTAACAAGTGTGAATACATGGTATTGAAGTCGAACACCAGAAGAATCCATCGAGTAGGAGACATTACGATATTCCCACTACCCAATAGTGAGGGAAATTTCCACTGATCACTGCATCCCCAAGGTAGTGTCATAAAATCTAAATCTCATTCCTAGAGAAAGACATGTTGAATTCGATAGGAAGAGATCCATTTGAAGGAAGGCATTAAGGCGTCCTCCATCATCCAACACGAGGTAAGTCAAAGATTGATTAGATCTAGAATTGGTAAAAAAATTTACAACAAGGACCGCCAAAGACATGATGTAATGAATTGATACCAGGGAATGGCCGACACAAAAGGTCAAGGAAACTGTAGAATGGCCGCCAAAGTTTTTTCCTTGAATAGTGAGCAGAACACAATAGTGACTTAGGCAAATTTTGACACGAAAGGACCAACGACACAAATTTGCAATGTAGGAGACATTGACAGATTCCCCATATAAAGGAGCCAACTAGAGGAGTAAGAAACTATGAATCGGGATAAGATCAAAATACTAGAACCCAACTGTTGATAGACTCAAAACTTATGCTTTGTTCAAGGAGACAATACTTGCTTCCACGATGTAACAAACATGTGAATGAAATTCCCTTTCCCTTCTTTCTTGTAAATGTTTAATGAGTCCAAGAAAGCAAACTTGGGACCTTCTTCATTGTTTGCAAGCTTGAAGAAGAGACAAAATAATCCTTGATAAATCACTAATTCATGGATTTTTCATAGTTTTGAGAGTCCAAAAACACCAAAGAAGACTCCAGGGGGGTTCTTTTTCATAAATTTAGTCTCATGAGCCCGAAAAATATAAAACAATCCAAAGGAGAATTCTCTTAGCTCAGTTGAACTAAGGTATACCTTTTTTCGTACTTAGTTAGCAAGGTCCGAAAAAGGGGTAAATTATCACCATATCGATGCTCCTTCAAAAGAAAGTAGAAAAGATTTAGTTTTAACGAGTGTGAAGGAAATCAAGATCACTCAGAAATTTCCATTTATTAACGAGAATGGGATTGATAACAATAAACTTAATTTTTTGTTCTTAGGGTTTAGCGAGCATGAAAAAGACATAAAGTACACTCATAATCTTTTTCATGTTTAGGTCAAGAGAACGAAAAAGAGAAAATTAAGCTTGAAAAGGTTCCTTTTCTGTAAGTTTAGTCCTCCAGGTCTGGAAAAGAAATAAACCTATTCCTGAATATGCTCTTTTAGATAATGAGGAAAATAGAGTATTCCTTTTTCATAAGTAATCCACATGGTCTGAAAAAGAGATAACCTACGACCAACATGGATGGTCATTTAATTACTTTAACGAGTCCGAAAGAACAAGTAACTCGGATATCTAGTCAATTTTAAGGAGTCAGAGTAGGGATTAAATATAACTCCATATCTTTCCTGTAAAGTTTTAACGAGTCCAAAAAAGTAAACTTGCGACCTCCTTACTATTTTTAACGATTTCGAAGGAGAGCAGAAAGAATTCTCTAAATGCAAGGAGACAAGTGTTAGAGCTAGGAGAAACCAGTTCCAAGCACGAGGAACAGAACTAAGCACAATGCAAAGGAACATGAGCAAGATAAAGACACTTGGGGTACATATCCTTAAGGAAAAAGGTGTCAAGTTGTAAATAAAAAATGGTACAAGGATGATCGATGATGAGAGCAGAGATGAAGGCTTATACAATGAGCTAAAAGCATGGAAGCCGATATTATGCTCATAAGCATGAGTAGGGTACATGAAAATGCAGTTACAACTTGAACAATAAGGCAAGGTTAGTAAATAGTTGCGAATCCAACTACAAATCCTGTCTCAAAGAAACAAAAGCATCGGGATCATATCCAGAAGAAAATATCTGATGTAGGTCACTTTGGCAGAAACACATGTAACTTTACTATCTTCCATAAAAGGCATAGTCAAGGCATAATCAACTGAACAAGATTCTATAAATACAAGGCCATAGGATTTATAATCATCATGATCAACCTTAAGAGGAAAGAAAAAATCAACAAGGGAGATAGATTTTGCAGGAACAAACTCAATATCACAAGAGTTGAAAAATCTAGAAGAAAAATCAAACTCATCAGGATCATTGACTTGCTGTTGAAAGGAAGATTCCAAAGACTGAACAAGATCAACATAATATGACTGATCCATGGAAAAATCAACCTTACTAAGCAATTCAGGGTTATACTTAGTCACAACTAAACCAACATCCATAAGAAGGTCCAACTGTATCAAAGACTCTAGGAATACTTTGTCAGAAGGAAGTAGACCATACTGGATAGGAAACATGTCTACACATTCAAATGGATCAAAAAAATGGAGTGTGCTCCATAGTCTATATAAGATGAAACACCTAGTCAATTGCTGGGACCAAGTCCCAACAAGGTAAACATGAATACAAAGGATTCTCCTCAGTAACAATTGAACACGAGGGATATGAGGCCACATAGTTCACCCATGGCAGGGTAGTGTCTATCGAGACACTGGGAATCAATAAAGGAAATACTGGGTTTCTAGTTGGGTCAGGAGGGGATCAAGAAAATCCAACTGATCGACAGTGACAATGTCTTCATTATGATTAAAGTAAATCACACGAAATAACATTGAGATTACAGCTTGCATAACATAAATATAATCATGCCAGAGGAGAATATTGAAGCCTAAGAGGTCTTCTATCACCATGAAATCAACTAAGATGGTCTTCCCACCTAAAGTAACCAATTTTTATGTAAGAATTTCCAGATCTGTACTAGTTCTTCTATCAAAGGCCAGTAACTGACTTTTAGTCGACATAACGGTGGGAGATCCCATGCCTCACCAAGCATGTGTAGATAAAATACTAACAGAGGCTCCTTCATCAACAATACAATGAGAAATAATGTAATTTCCAACTTTGACCTTTATTTGGAAAGGTGCATCAGAAGGAAGGAGCGGCTTAGCTAGGCTATCCCAATAAAAGGAAGAAATCCGAGAGCTTGGTAGGGGTTCATCTGAAGCGAGGTCAGTGCCCCCCTTTCTAGAAGGTTCTGAACTAGCAGTGAAGAAAATATGACTAGTAGATGATTCACTCTCCAAAGGAAGAGTGGAATTGATCAAATATGGCATCGACTCAATCACTGGATGAAGATCACTTTTTGAAGGGAGAGTGGGATTGACCGAAAATTGAATAGGTTCAATCACTTGGTAAAGGTCACTCTCTGAAGGGATATTGGGATTAACCAAAGATGATATTAGTTCAACCACTTGATCAATTGAAGGTTGAATAGGTTGTTGAGAAACTCCAGGTTGTTCAGCAACGAGATGTCCTTGGAACCAAACTTTCTGAACCTCTGCGATACCAGGGAACTGATGGGTAAGGTGATATCCCTCACAAATCCTAGAAGGGAAATTTGGCTTGCATTTCGAATGGTTATTTTTCTCAACAGTGTCAGCATGAATTGCATTGGATGACTGCTTTCCCCCAACATGACCTCTGGAGGATGGGTGGTTAGGTCCAACATTTCTAGCAGAGGTTGGTTGTTTCCCCCCAATGTGACTTCCAAAGGTTGGGTGGTGAGGATCAACTTGACTTGTAGAGGTTGAGTTCCTGGGTCCAACATGACCTGTAGAGTTTGGACAGGTCACCCCAGCATGAAGTGCAAAGGCTGAGTGACTGGGTCCAACATGACTTGCATAGGTTGGAAGGGTTCCACCAGCATGACCTGCAGAGGTTGAGTGGTTGGGATCAACATGACCTATAGAGGTTGAAAAGGTGACCCCAACAAGACTTGCAGAGGCTGGGAGATTAAATCCAACATAACCAACAGAGGTTGGAAGGGTTCCCCCAGCATGACTTCTAGAGAATCGGTGGTTAGGTTCAAATTGACCTACAAAGGTTGAATGGGTGCCCCTTTCTTTCGAGTCTTCTTCATATTATTCCTTCTTTTACTCCTTTTATATTGCTGGTTACTAGTATCATAAATTTCACCGCATGAGGTGGAAGGAGGAGGAGAGGTTGCTACAGGTGAAGGGGAGACAATTTTTTGATTCCCTTGATATAAGGAACTTACTTGAGAAGCATCAAGAGCATTCAGGTCAGTCGGTGTGGAAAACAACCAAACCGATAGCCCCTAGAGTGAATCTAGGTAGATTCAAGGTGGCCATCAAAGGAACACCAACATTCCCGGTGAGAGGAGAAGAACAAGGAGCTCCCAGCACAGGGATCTCCTGGTTAGTGTCCATAGGGGTGTTAGCCATATTTTCTGACTTAACCAAGTGATACAAGTATGAGGTCAACTGGTAACCAACAACACAAAGAACACGCCACTAGAGAAATTCCTAATTACTAAGACCACACACACAAGGATTCATTACAAAGGAGAGTCTGGTATGATGAGGGCCCACAACTAACCAGTGAAGGTTGGAGAGTAGTTACTTGGCATCCTATGATGAGTTTTCTGGGTGCAAGTGATGGAATCACCCAACTACCCTCCCAAATTGTCAATCAAGGTTACCTTTCAAGTCTAACCTAGAAGCAATGGAAATAGCCTTCCACTACCACCCATGTAAGAGTCTTAGATGTCAAGATTCTAAGGCTACCAAAATCACAAAGAAATACTGGAAGAAAAATCATCAGTCGAGCTAATGCACATGGACATAGTATCTAATCCCAATTTTCAAGCAATACTAGGAACCACACAGGGCTGGGAGGAGGTACTAGGTGAGTCCCCAAACTTGCAACAACTCTGGTGTATGTTGTACTGGGTATAGGAGGGGTATCTCCAAGCACTCAGTATAGCACGACCTCATGCTTTATTCCCGTGTTAGATGAGATTCTTGGTATCTTTATCTACGAAGTTGGATTTCCTGAAGATATGCCACTATGTTTGAGTTTAAAGTTTTGGGCAGTTAAGATACCCCTAACCCAAAACACTAGCCTAGACTAGTGTGTGTCGTCCCTAGAAACAAAAAGTTACTAATATATTTTAGATATTACACGTTCATTTTAAAGGGTTGTTGATTACTCAAACGACGATGAAGGTGAAACCAATGGTGTTTTACTCAACAATATAAACAAAATGACTAAGAAAAAGAGAATGTGAAATGAAAAAGCAAACCTATTTCTCTTTCTTTTCAAACTGAAAATTGAAAGCCATGAAAGAAAAACTTCTTTTATTTTTTCAAGAACAATGACATGCCATGCAATTTAGACTGAAACCCTAATATATGTGCATGTAAATAAATTATATGTTCTTTTTACTTTTATTTTATGAATGCAAAACAAAAAAACCTATCAACTAATGCATGCAAAGTAATACAAACAACAACAAAAAGACTTCTGCTCTATAGGGCCTCAAACAAGCCTTAAGGTGCCCTAAGACCGGATAGAAAATCTCTTGGAAGGAAGTCTTACAAAGGTAAACAATCCAAACAATTTGAAATGAAGATACTGAGCAATAGTACTAACACAAATAAATTTCAATAAGTCCCAAGAATCAATAAAAACCTGCAAACAGAGTCTGCTTAGTACCTTGTCCAACAAGGTCAAGCCAAAGAAGGAGGTAGGGGGAAAGAAACAAGACAAGTTAAAAGACTTGAAAAGGGACTAAAACATAGATAAAAACCACTCAAAGGAGATAACATTAAATTCTTGGAGTCATGCACATGCAGAGGACCCTTGAATACCCCTTAAACAACCCTCAAAACACCCAAAAAACCTAAAAAATGATGAAAAACTTCACTTTCAAGGGCATTTGTGAGTTTCCTTAAGGAAGGTCATGAGTTTTAGGAGGGAAATCATAGGTTGCATGAAGGGTATGTCATGAATGCATCCCAAATTCATGACTTTTTAGTCTAGAACCTATGAATGGGTGGCAGAAAGCTCCAAAAGAGTAAAAAATTAACCTAGAAAGGAAGGGGAGGTATTCTATCAAACTCAAAGGTTGATTCTAAGTTGTAAGAAGGAAATGAAACCTTAAAAAACACTGTAAGAAATTCAAAGAAACCCTAAATAGACAAGGCTCTCCCCAGTGTAATTTCCAGTTCTGTTGTAGAGGAAAGTGTACCTATGAATGGGGGTCAAGAGGCCATCAACATACTAGGGTTGAAAGATAGATGTATGATGTTCAACCAGAAAATATAAGAAATATTCAAAGATAATTAGGGGCTATACGTGATCACTGAAGGCTGGGCTTCTCTGGCCCTTCCTCTTGCTCGTCTTGCTCCAAGAGATCTGCAAAACAAGATTAGCCTCCCTTAAACCAAATAGACTATATGAAAGGAGATTATGTTCAATAAAACATGAAACCCTAATCTAATAAATGTCATCATATAATTGTAAAAAATATTTAACACACATTGAAAAATGATTTGGGAATAAGAAGGACATCACATCTTTATTAATCAAGTGGAAGAAGTACAAAGTTCACCTTCTCCTCTTGTAGGCACCTCACGAAACCTTGATCTGGTTCTTCTGCTTCTCTTCTCCAAGGAACTCAACCTCCAAGATATTCAACATAAGGGGATGACAATATAGGGAAAATGTAGGGGGGATGAGAGTCCTAATTCCACCAGCATGATAATGCAAAGGTTTAAGTTCCCTCCATAGACCTCTCTCCCTCTCTTATATTATACTTTTTCTGAAGAGATAGGGTCAAATAGGGGTTAGTTACAATTGCCAAGTTAATTCCAAAACCTACAAAACCAGCCCTAATTCGAGTATTTTCATTTTTTTTATTTGTTTTCTGACCAATATAGGAGGTAACTGTGTATTCTATGAAGCAAAGTCACAAATATAAAGGTGAAAGTCGCGGGTTTGCTTAATTAATGTCATGATTAGGTAAAACATTCTCATTTTTAGGGTGTTTTTAGGAATTTTCAAACTTTGGAGTCTTCTTCAAAGTTGTTCCTTACTTAGATACCTTTCCAATGGTTTATAGAAGAGGTCAAACAAAGTTACAAAAGTCTATATATAGCTCTTCCAATATATGTGTTTTTTCAGTGACTTTCATGAAGTGTTGAGATGCGCCGAAAACATGGGAAAGTGGTCACAGGCAGATAATGTGTCATTTTAGGCTATAACACAAAGGTAGGACTGGAAAAGGCAACAAGAATATTGAATATCAAAGAAGTTCAAGTGGATATTACTCCATAATATATTATGGATCTTTAAACAAGACCACAAATTTATTTTTGTTTTGTGATTATTGATAAGCTTTTGAAAATATTTCATAGTTCATATTTAGTTCTTTTAGGAATACTGTAATATTGAGGATTGATAGATACTTAACTAACACTGCGTAAATTATTTCATACGATGATGTTACTTTTTGACCAGAAGAAGAACAATATTGGGAAAAATGACAAAATTTTCCTCTCAAGTATAAGTTTTTATAATATGACTACAAGGTACTATGCTAATGCACCTTAAAAATGTATTTTCTGTTCAATTGTGAATAAACAATATGTTTTTTTCTTGGGAAAAAATATATTTATGTTTGGTATCTCTCTCTCTCTCTCTATATATATATAATAATAATAATAATAATAATAATAATAATAATCCTAAGAACTTGGGATTTTGTGAAGGGTTTGAGTGAATTCACACTTGTTGGGACTAGAAAGATGTGAATTATGCTTGACTAAGTCAAATCCAAAAGAAACTCTAGTGGATGCATAGTGATACTGATGTGCAAATCGTTTTTTTGACTTAGGTATAGGGGAGGAAGACTAATTGAACTATATAGTAGTTGATTTCTTCGAAGTTTCCCTCAGGTAAGTTGGATATCACGTGTTATTTTTATCAAGTAATTTTAATTATTACATGTATTATGGGTGTAATTCCATTTTCGTCAACCATTTCTCAAAGTTTAAATATGTAAGACAATGTAGATGCTCCATTAACGATGGTCATTTTGGGTGTGTTCTACTATCTTAAATACACCTGATATTTAATTATCGATCGGGGTTGGTAGGCTTAGAGTTGCTACAAAATATATGCGAAGGTAGAGGGGTTCCTAGGGCGTTGTAGAAATACTTTAATAAACAAAAGATTGAAATATCTTTCAAAATGAAAAACTGAGTCAAACTCCTAAAAATTTAATTATTAATGTGATTAAAGAAAAAAATCATACTAGGATAATATCAGACTACTCATTAATTAACTCTTCTTCTTAATCTAAGAATGGGAAAACTTTCATAAACAACTTCAGAAATTGAGAAAGGTCTAATTTATGAATAAGTAGAAAAAACAAATAAAGAAGCAAGTAGAAAACTTAATAAAGAAAACTTAATTAAGAAGACTTCTCTAATTCTTTAGCCTATAAGCGTTTTTTAGTAAACGTACAGTTAAAGGAATAAATCCTATGCTAGTATCAATCTACAAAGTATTGGTGTATTTTCCAGAAATTAACATGTCTAACCCTAAATTCAATATAAGCAATGGTGAATTAAACTAAACCAGAGATACAATTATCATATATTACAGCGATGATAAATGAGGAAATGAAAGACAAAAGAAGCAAATCAAATCATAATTCAAAAACATGCTTTGATTGAAAAGAAATACAAAAAGGGATTTTAATAAGTACTTTAAAATAATCTAACCTAAGGTCCTAGAGGCTGATGTAACTATTACCTAATTACCAAAACATAATAGAATTAAAAAATCCAAAGAAATAAAACTAAAAACAGGTTAAAAAATAAACTAAGAAAACTAAAGGTCGGATGGAAGACTGGATGACAGTCTGGAAGGAAGGTCCGAATGACATTCCAAACACACAGTCCGAATGAGAGGTTGTATACAGAGAATAATAAAAATAGACCTAAATGATTTAATTATCAGCTGATTTTGTGCATATGAAAACAAGATGCATAAAGGACATAATTTAAACCTATTTGATAATTAAAATAATCAAAAGGGATTACTAATCTATGGGTATGAAGAGATTGTTTCTATTATAGAATAAAACAAATTGAAACATTGCTGAATTAATCTATATTTAAACAAAAGTTAAGGAAACTAATTCTAACTACAAATCAGACCTAAGACTAACTAAATTTTATCTATCTATAAATATAACATTAAGCATTTAACTGAAAGAGAAAACTGAAAGGAAAACTAAAAACAAACTACACGTGACCGGTCACTCTAATTCTATAGGCAAATACTACATTAACAACATAATTACATTAACTATAACAAACATATGTCACAGAAAGTAAATAAATGGACAATTATAGTAACATAATCACATGAACAAAATAAAACAAAACTACTTATCTATGAAAGAGAAAATAACAAAAACACGTACGTACATGGAAGCCACTGGTTGTTGAGGGGCCCTCTCAGCAATCAAGGGATGCTTGTCCAATGCCTATGCAAACAAAACCATGAACAACAGAATGTACAGACTTTTATTCAGAATATGGGACAGAATTATAGTGTGCTTAGGGACAAATTACATGCATAAAACTGGAACTGTCAACTCCTCTAGCTCTCAAATGGAGGTGTTTATATACTGTTTATGAGAGTTTGAGCAAGTCAAACCTTTAGTGGTCAAATGCTCTCTAAATTTAGCCTATTATAATGAACATTAACTGTTTACAGGCCAGCGCATAGTCTGGTTCCTCCCTCAGCGTGATCGTGGCATCTTCAACACGAGCAGGGCGTCGTGGTGGTGTATCTACTCCTCCTTTCGCGTGGATGGTGGAGTGGTGTTGGGCACAAGCAATGTACATGATAGGTCTTCCAGAACATAGGTCCTTCATCAGCGTGAATAGACTTCAGATGTGGCACACAGACTCCTTCCTTAGCGCAACAAGCAGGGTGGTGGTGAGCGAAGGAGATTGCAAGCTGGTGCGCTATCCAGAACATAGATTTATTACCCAAGCACATGGATAACAATTTATTTGCAGGTTGTTTTATGTTTTACAACACGTACGATGATGGGCGATCTAGACGGGAGGCTGAATAACTAGCTTCATTGTGAGCAGGATACACTGAGCATTAATCTAGGGCAAACATGGAAAACCAACAGTGAATTTCGCGCAATGGGCTGGATGACGAGGTGAACAAAATCAATGCAATGGCGATTCTTAGGTTGGGGGCTTCATCAAACATCAAACACATGGATAGCAGGTGGTGTCAAGTAGTGGCAACATGATGTTGGTCCACAACAGTGTGAACGTAGCATGCCTGTTCTTTCTTCAGCGTGCTGGTAAAGATGTGTTGGACGAGGAATTGGACAATGAGCTAGATGATGGTTGCGCATGGATGGCTGAATGCTTGTCTATTTTAATGAGCTGAAAACTAATATGTCTATTATAAGCTTGCCCAAAAATTGTAAATCTGCAAACAAATACATAAATTAATAGATATATTAAATATGCTTTAAATAATAGAAATTTAAGTCAATAAAGTTGTAAAAATAATGTTAATAACCAGAGTTGCGTAAACATCAAATGCGTTCTTACCTCATGCTAAATAACTATCTGCATGACATAAAATACATGAAAGATAATAAAATATGCATTTAAATGCATTATTTTAATGCCAAAAATGATAACAAAATGAGGCTCAACAGGTTAAGGAATTCAAAATCCATTAGGCCCATTGTTTTTTCTCATTTTTTGTTTGAATGCATGAATATGGTCCATAATTTCATTTGGAACCTCCTCACATGGAGAGTTGGCCTACAAATGCATAAAAAAGTCCTTGGATAATGTGCCCTTAACCCAAAAAGGTGAAATATGCCTCCAATTTTGTGTAAACTCATTTGTGAGGTTTTATTCCCCTTTTTAATTGGAATTAAACACCTCCTTGAAGGGGTATACTTAAACTTTTGATGCTCATTAATGCCTTCTCTTACCTCGTATGGTGCTCTAGAGCCCAAGCAAGGTAGGGCATTCTTTTTCAAGGGATAACTATTTTACCATCATTGTAGAAATTGGGGATACTTTATTGAAGGCTACCATAGTTTACCTTAGTTCTCAAGTTAGTATCATATGTCTCTCACCTTTTAGAAAGATACGGGAAACCCTCCTTTCTAATACTCTAGCATGTATATTATGGAAGGTTGGTATATGATTAGAATAAGAGGTAAACTTACATATATTGTCATAATGTCATAATGAGTACATAATGTATTTTGTATCTATCACACCACTTCATACCATTTTTATTTAATAACCATGTCATTTTAAGTATTGCACATCTTATATATTTCCCTTCATATCAACACATTGTCTACAAGATTGATTGTTTTGTGTCATAATATTGATATATCATTTTCCTAGAGCACACAATATTACTAATCAAATCATTGCCATTATCATTTTCATTGTAACGTCCCTGACCCTCTGACCAGCAAAGAGGACGCTACCATGGCGTTAACCATCCAGGAAAACCGCCCCATGAACATGGATATATATATGAAAACGAAATGCTTGAACATAAAACATGCTAAGATGCATAATCATTCACATACACAGCGGAAGGAGACATACATTCATTCATTCAACATGTTCATCATAATTTATTAACAGTAAATATGATTGCAGAAGTAAAATAGACAAGATTACTTATCTTATAAAGAACTCATCCCGCAACCAGCTACGTCGCTGCAACGTTCCACCCAACCATAGTCCAGCGTGCTACTTAATCTCTCAGCAATGCTGCCACCCCCGAGATGGGCATGATTCCCCAAGGAATAAGGAATAAGAATGCTTACACATAGCCAAGGATACACAAAACATAGCCAAGCCAACACAGTTGGGTTTATCAGGCCATCAACAAGACATCCAAGCCATCATGGTTAGGTTTATCAGGCCATCAAGGAGCTGGGAAAGGCTAAATGCTAAGCTGGTGAGCCCATTACAGAGCTAGGAATACCTACACCAGAACTAGCCTGAATTCTAAGACACCCACACACACCCAACACAAGGAATCAGTCCCTTCTCTGCTACACAGTCCCTCAGGCCCTGACTTCCCTTCTAGTGCTATTCAGGGGTTGTGGAGAAGAAAGCCAACCCTCTAGCTCTGTCTGTGTGGTTTCCAAACACACCAGGTTTATCAAGCAAACCAAGCCCCCATACCTGCTTCCAACACAGTCTGAAGACCAACCACTACATACACGCAGTCACACAAGCGATTCACATCTTGGCAAGGAAACAACTCCTGAGTCGTTCTTAGCCCTATCATGGCCAAAATGACTCCCAAGCAACTTACAACAGTTCCAAAATGTATCAACCACCACAGTTCACAATGTGGAGAAAAAAACAGTCCGTCCTGGACAACGAAGCCACTGAGAAGACTTACACAGAACGCAATGGGGAAGGAAAATCAGCCTCCCAACCTATGTGCGAGAGAAATTTACACCAAATATCAGTATGCAGATGGAAACACACCAGATCCCAGTATACGGATGGAAACACACCAGATATCTCTCTGTGGAAAACATGAATGACAGTCGAAATGACTCCCTCTCCTGACTGTGTGAGACCAAAAAAGAGAAGAATCCTCTGTCTGAGACATAGGACATTTTTCCTTGTGTGAGGATGAACAAAACTACCATCCCTGCGTGAGGATGAACCGTTAATGGAGAGAATGGCGTAGTGGAGAGAGTGGAGAGTCCCCCTGAGTGATGGCGGTGGTGGTTTCCTTGCCAACGTGAGGGTCAACCCGCTGGTGGAGTGTGCGTGTGGGCAAGGGCTGACAGTCTTGCCACACTCCACTCCCCAACCATAACTACCCCAACTAACAGTAGAAATTTTTAATGGTGGTATTTGGATAAGACAAGGGAAGGTGAGCAAGTCAAAAGGGTTTAACAGGTGACACATGGATTTTCCCCATAGGTTCAAAGTTTAACAATTCCCCCCCCTTATCCTTGGGAAAATCATGCCCTTTTCAATATGGTTGCAGTGAACATAGATGGTTGGGTTATTTAATTAAAGATGCATATTTACACGATGACAAAACTTAATATATGCCATATACCATGATAGACCATCGGTAACGATTCCGTTTGCCAAAACATAACACAACTAAATCGATGGTGGGGATTTTGCCTTTAGCTCCACACGACGATTCATTACAATTTATACATCATGTACATTTAATGCAACGGGGTCAAAATCAGGGTGTTACATTCCCCTCCCCCTTCAATAGCACTGCCCTCAGTGCTTTATAAAATTGAACAAAATGCTACACTGGTATTGCCTCAGTGATCCATCAAATTGAACAAAAATGGATGTGCCAATCGCATGGCATCCTCCAGCTCCCACGTAGCCTCTTTAGGTCCGTAGTGATCCCATTGCACATTTACCTGAACTATGGCCCGGTTCTGGAGCATTGTGACATTCTTGTCGAGGATGCGCATTGGATCGATTTGGAACTCTCCCTCAGGTTCCACCTGAATCACATCCCAATTTATCACATGGTTAGGATCATGTACATATCTCTTAAGCAAAGAAACATGAAAAACATTATGAGCTCTAGTGCTAGCAGGCAATGCAAGTCTATATGCAACTGGCCCTATTCTTTCAAGCACTTCAAAAGGCCCACAATATCTTGGTGACAGCTTGGCACAACTTCCAAGCTTCAAGGAACTCTTCTTTGCTCTCACTTTGAGGTAAACATGATCCCCAACATTGAACTCCCTATTCACCCTATTCTTATATGCATAGCTTTTCTGTCTGTCCTATGATGCTTTTAGATTCTACCTGATCTTTACAACCTCTTGCTCCATTTCCTTGAGCAATTCTGGTCCAAGCACAACTCGGTTCACTGGATTATCCCAAGTCACAGGTGTCCTAAACCTTCTCCCATACAAAGCTTCATATGGGCTCATCCCCAAGGATGCATGATGTCCATTATTATAAGCAAACTCTACCAAGTGTAAGTAATCTTCCCACTTGGTTGGTTTGTCCATCACGTACATGCGAAGCATATCTTCAAGAACCTGATTAAATCTCTCTGTCTGCCCATCTGTCTGAGGATGGTATGCAGTGCCGAAGTTTAGCTTTGTACCCAAATCTACAAACAACCCCTTCCAAAAGTTGGAAGTGAACTTGACATCTCTGTCAGAGACTATTGCCTTCGGCAATCCATGCAATTTGAAAATCTCCTTCATGAATATATTTGCAATGTCATTAGTCTTATGCGTAGACTTAACCAATTCAAAATACGCTGCCTTTGTCAACTTGTCCACCACAACCATGATGGAATCATGTTGTCTCCAAGTCATCGGCAATCCTATAATAAAATCCATGTAAATAATTTCCCATTTCCATTCTAGAACTGGCAAAGGCTGCAACAAACCTGCAGGGTGTTGATGCTCAACCTTTACTTGTTGATATTTCATACACCTCGAAATGTACTCAGCCATATCCCTTTTCATTCTTGGCTAAAAGTACTGCCTTCTAGCTGTAGCAATTGTCTTCTGATATCTTGGGTGACTAGAATACGGAGCCTGATGGATTTCATCCATGACAACTCTCCTCAAATATACTACATATGGAATATAAATTCTACCTTTATAAGTGAGAAGTCCATCTTCTTCCAATTTATATCCCTCATACCTCTTCTCAATACTTTTCTGTTGCAAATTGTCTTTTACCTGCTCATACAATTCATCTCCAGCAACATGATTAATAACTTGCTACCTCAAATCCGATTGGAAAATACTAAGAGATGCCACATGCATTTCCTGTACCTTCCTTTTGAGTGCATCAACTACCTTATTCTCTCTTCCCTTTATGTGCTTGATTTCAAAATAAAACTCAGATAAAAACTCCAGCCATCTCGCTTGCCTAGCATTCAGAGTAGGCTGATAAAATAGATACTTCAGACCACAATGATCTGTCCTGAGCTCGAATCTTCTACCCATCAAGTAATGTCTCCACATCTTGAGAGCATGTACTATGGCTGCAAGCTCTAGATCATGAGTGGCATATTTCTTCTCATGCTCCTTCAACTTTCTTGACTCATAACATATCACGTGGTTTTCCTGCATAAGGATTCCTCCAAGCCCTTGTCCACATGCATCGGTACATACCACAAAATCTTTCTCTGGATCTGCAACCTTCAATACTGGTGCATGTCACATCCCCATGCCTCCGACCGACGAAGAGGACGCGACCCGTGACTTAAACCACTTGGGCTAAGAGCCCCATGAACATGTACATGCATAAAATTGCTGAAACAGAATGCTGAAAGAAAATGCATTGCAGTATAACATGCACAAATGCAATTGTTTATCATACACAACTATAATTATTTATCTTGCACAGTGGAATCAACATGCATTTCCACAAGCATTCATTTTAACATGTTCATCATATCATTAACAGTAATATGGTTGTAGAAGTAAAATATGCAAGATCACTTATCTTATGAGGAACTCGTCCTACAACTAGCTACGTCACTACAACGTTCCACCCAACCATAGGCCAGCGTGCTCCTTAATCTCTCAACATCGCTGCCACCCCCGAGCTGGGCATGATTCTCCAAGGGATAAGGGAACAAGCAGGCTTACACCTAGCCAAGGATACACAAAACACACAGCCAAGCCAACACAATTGGGTTTATCAGGCCATCCAGGAGTTGGGAAAGGCCCTGGCTTCTAAGACACCCACACACACCCAACACAAGGAATCAGTCCCTTCTCTGCTACATAGTCCCTCAGGCCCTGCATCCCCTTCCAGTGCTATTTAGGGGTTGTGGAGAAGAAATCCATCCCTCTAGCTCTGTCTGTGTGGTTTCCAGCCACCAGGTTTATCAAGTAAAACTAAGCCCCCATCCCTGCTCCCAATATAGTCCGAAGACCAACCATTGCACTCCAACAATTAATTTAGCTATCATAGCTTAAACAGAGAAAATGAATTCAACAGTCTGCAGCAGCCTCAAGGCATAAAAACAACACGGTTCACAGCATGGGGAAAACAACAGTCCCGAAGCTTATCAGTGAGCACAACTCACAGTAGGGGAAAACGACTCCGAACAGTCTGTGTGTGAGATCAACTTGCACCCGACCCCAAATGTAATAAGACCACAACAATCACAGCATGAGGGAGACCACAGCCACACAACAAATCTTGAGGAGAACGACGACAACCATGACCCATGGAAAGAAATACGATTCCAATTCCAACATTAAAATGACGGGAAAAAATTACACGACCATACCAGTCTGTGAGACAGCCGAAAACGTGAATGGCCCTTCACAGCCAGTCGTGGATGAAAGAGCATGGCTCTCAGCTCGCTGCATTAGTTGGAAAACCAGGAAAATACATGTGCATGAGTAACCACAACAATTCCCTTCGTGAAGATGAGCAACAATGGTGAGGACGCAAATTTGGAGGGCGTGAGTAACAACAATGTCGTGGGAAGGGTGGGATCCCTGTGTGTGTGATGATAGTTGTTTTTTCCCAGCCATAGTGAAGTCAACCATGGTGGAGTGTGCGTGTGGGTGAGGACTGACAGTCCTGCCACCCCACTCCCAAAGACCATAACTGCCTCAACCACCAGCAGCCATTCTTAATGAAAGTGGTTGGAATAAACAGGGGAAGAAGACACATGGATTTTTCTACCCCATTGGCCAAGGTTTGACAAATCCCCCCCCCACATCCTTACCCTTGTGAAAATCATGCCCCATTTATCATTTTAGTTGTTGCGATCATAGCTGGTCGGGTTCATTTTTATTATGGATGCATATTTACATGATGATAAACTTAAGACGTATGCCACATGCCTCGATATACAATCGATGACAAATTTAAATCCAAAACATAGCATAACCGATCAATGGTGGGGCCTTGACCTTTAGCTCCACACCATGATCATTTACAATATATGCATCATGTACATCTAATGCAACGGGGTCAAAACTAGGGTGTTACAGTGCACTAGTGAGAAGATTCTTCAACCGCTGAAAACTTTCTTCACACCTTGATGTCCATTTGAACTTCATCCCCTTCTTTTGCAAAGAAGTGATGGCATGTGCAACTTTGGAGAATCCCTCAATGAACCTCCGGTAGTATCCTGCAAGTCTCATAAAAGATCTTACATCTGTCACATTTCTTGGAGTAGGCCAATTCATAATGGCTTCAATCTTTTTAGGGTCCATAGATATACCCTCCTCTGAGATAATGTGACCCAAATACTGAATTATATCTCTACAGAAGTCACACTTGCTCAGTTTTGCATATAGCTGATGCTCCCTGAGCAATTTCAATGTCAATCTGAAATGCTCTTCATGTTCTTCCTCATTCTTAGAATAAACAAGAATGTCATCAAGGAAAACAAGAACAAACTTGTCCAAATACCTGCTGAAGACACTATTCATAAGGCACATAAATGTAGTTGGTGGAAAATACCTTTGCTCCTCTCATTTGATCAAAGAGGTCATCAATCCTAGGCAAAGGGTATTTATTCTTCACAGTAACCTTTTTCAATTGTCTGTAATCAATACAAAATCTGAGTGTACCATCTTTCTTCTTTACAAACAGAACTGGTGCTCCCCACGGAGACACACTCAGCCGGATATACTTCTTTTCCAACAATTCTTGCAGTTGCATCTTCAAATCTAGCATCTTCAGTGTACTCATCCTGTAGGGTGTCTTGGACACTGGTGCTTCTCTTGGCACAAGTTCAATAGTGAAATCAATGTCCCTCTTTGGAGGAAGCCTGGAATCTCATCAGGAAACACGTCCTTGAATTCCTGTAACACCTGATAGTCCTCCAACCTAGGAGTTTCATCCTATGATGTCTCCAAAATATGAGCTGCATACAACTGGCAACCCTTCCTATAGAACTTCTTTAATTGCATTGACGAAACCTGCCGTACTGAAATCACCTTTGGAATACCTTTCACAACTACTAGGTTCCCTTCTTCATTCATGCATTCAAAAGTCTTATTGTAATAATCAAGCTTCACCCTGTGAGCTTCTAACCAATCCATTCCAATGAGAACATCATAGGAACCAAGTGGTAGAACATTCAGATCTACACAAGTGACCAATCCATTCATGACCAATGGACATTTCTCTACCACTTCACTGACCTTTCTCTTAGTCCCAGTGGCTAGTTGAACTAACCAAGACTTCCTATGCTTTACTTTCTTAAAAGCACAAATCTCCACTACTCTAGGAGTAATGTAACTGTGCGTAGAACCAGGGTCAATCAAAATAGAAACAGATTGGTCAACAATCTTACCTGCAACTTCAACCATAGTTGACTAGTGATCTGCCTGGCGGTCCTCCAGTGCTGCATAAATTCTAGGGACTGCCCTTGCTACTTGACCCACTGTTTCTACTTCTTGAATGTTGTAAGTTGGCCTTGCACTCTCATGCTCCAGTGGACAATTTATGCGCATGTGGGGTCCTCCACATTTTCAACATTGAAGTGGTCCTCTAATCTATTGTGGATCTTTAGGATTTTCTCCTATCACTCGAACTGGTTTACTCGCAGCTTGGGAAGACTGCTTCTGCTGATTCTTGAAGTTAGAAGTTTTGAAACCTTTCTTTCTTTGGTCAAACTTCTCATTCTTCTTGTCCTTCCATGCCTTATGGTAATATGGCTTACCTTTGCTTTGCTCATAGCAATACTTAGCCTTTTTTATTGCTTCTTCAAAAGTTCTAGGTTCATAAAACTCAATTCTATCTTTGTAAGACTAAGGCAATCCACTCAGAAAATGCTGGACCTTCACTTTTTCATCTCTGATGTACCGGACATACCTCAACAGCTCCAAAAATTTATTTGCATACTCTTCCATGGTCTGCTATCCCAATCTTAGCTCATGGAACTCCTTAATATTGTCATCATAATACCTGTCAGAGAGGTATTTCTGCTTGAAATACTTCTTGAACTATTTCCACTTAAGTCTCCTATCACTGATCCTTTTTACTTGCTTGAAGTGTTCCCACCAAATGGATGCCCTTCCATTCAGATTGAATACGACAACTCTTTCCTTCATGTTTTCGGAATAATCATGCATTTGAAAGTACTTCTTTATCCCAATAATCCAAGCTTCAGCCTCTTGTACAGTCTTTACCTCACCATCAAATGTAAGAGGTTTAGCTTTCTTAAATTCATACCGAGAGTGATCCCTATTGTGTCTCTTTATTTTTATTTTATGAGAAGAAGAACTTGAATCTCTGCCGGATTCTTCAGAGTTAGATGATCCACTAGAAGTCCTTCTCCTTCTCCTGGTACTACTCTTACTGCCTTCTAGTCTTGATGTACCTTGTCCAGAGTTTATTTTTCTCTGCAAGTTCGTCAAACTCTGCAACATGGCAGCATTCAACTGGTGCTGCTCTTCCTGGGATTTAATCAAGCTTCTCATGGTGGCTGCAACATATGACGATGTCTCTTGGAATCTCCTTCCATTAGACTCAATGTCAACATTCCCATTACGGACATTTTCTCCCATGGAATCTTGCGCATGCTCGTAAGAATCCTGAGCATCATATCTGTCATGGGTTCTCATAACTGAACCACCACTTACTTACCAAAATGCACTACCTGGAATACTTCCCTTAAGGGTGACTATGATTATGCAAACGTGTTAGTAATACAATTGTTAGATGCATAACATTGATATAAATTAGATTTACTTACCTTCTCTTGGAAAAATCATAAAATAACAAATTTTCCCAAACACAAGATTTTCTTCATCAAAGAACGTTTGTTTGAGGGGGACGACGGGGGTTAAGGGGGCTTTCCCCCTTGTGGCTTCCCACTGCAGGGTGGGTCGAGGGCAGCGCCCTCATTTTTTTGTTGTTGTTGTAAATATTTGGTTTTTGCACAATCTGGCACATAAGATCGCTGCCACATTCTCCTTTTCAACCCTGCAAATCCATTGAAAAACTGCTGAAAATCCCACAGAAAAACAACCGAAATCTGCTGGAAAATCCCAAGAAAAAACTTAGAATTTCCTTTTTCCCAACTGAATTTCGACAGCTCGGTGGTCAAAATAACTAGCTTCATCTGAGGTATTGACAGTCGGGTGCACTATTCATTAGGAGGATATTCCACTAAACAGTCGCAACGACGGGTAGTGATCCCACTGCGGGTTCCGGAGACCATAAACTCATCGACTGTCGAAAGCTCTATCCACTATTGGCGGTCGAAGCCTCTAACCTTCGAAAGGATAGTCCATTAGACAGCCACAACAGTGGATGTTAAATCCACTAACTTCATCTGATGCAGCTCATCGACAATTGAATTAACTAGGTGTCGGCAATTGTTGTACAAGATTACACACCTAATAACCATAGGTCTGGGGTTACCAACATACTCAATTAACTTGTAGACAATTGACTTCTAGAGTGCAGTAAAGGAAATAGGAGGATGAGAAAGACTTACTCGATTAATGAAGGTTGATCCTTGCTAGTCCTCTTCCGTTCTGCTTCTTCTCCAAAGTCTTCAAGGTTGCTCCTCTTTCACCTGTCAAGAGTCAATCTTCCAGATACAAGATGATTCATATATATATAAGCAGGTTAGATAAATGATATATAAAATGCAGAAACATAAACATTTATCAAACCAAGATACATGAGACACATATGGAAGAAGGATTCTCTTTATTATCAACATTGGAAAGAGTTCAGATTACAACCCAATGCCTGAGACAAGGACTCCTCTGCAACCAAAGGATTATGAGTTCCACTGCTCCAAAGACTTCTGTATACAATCCACCAACATAAATTTTCTCTCCAAGTGTATGTACCAAACACCCTCCCCAAGGTCTGTATTTATATGGAGGAAATAAGGCAGTTTCGAAGGTTGAGGAGGTTGAGACAGTTAAGAGGATTAATGTAAATGGCTTAACTAATCTCAGATCATCGCGTGTTTTTATTTTTAAATGTCAAGGGACATATTCGCGGGTATGTAGAAGGACAACCCACGAATGATCTACGAGTTTCTATAACAGCAACCCGCGAATACATCCATTCACGACTTGCAACAACCGAAACTCGCGAATGATCCGCAAGTTGTACATGTAGAGAGTCACGAATACAACTTAACATAGCAAAATGGCAAAGTAACCAGCTGGATGGAGGAGAAATGTATTGTATAGTAAACCAATCTATAGTGTATTGGGAAAACCTCTATCCATAGATGTCCTTTTGTGTTCCAACATGAGGGATGTCAGCACTCGGATGGAGAGGTGCCATTGAGGTGTATAACAGATGCCCCCTAATGTGTGAGGTTAGAGGGAAACGATGGCCGAAATACATTATAATCATAATCTTTGGAGAACTCATAAATCCAATGGAGCAGAGAGAGTACCTGAAACAAATACATAGTAATGTCATATACAAAGTTACATCTGAGGATGCTATGTTCAATTTACTGGAACACTAGCTCCTTTACAATATTTGAGTACATCATATGATACGGGTATAAACCACGTATATTACAAAGGTGGATCAGAGCCACAATATACAATAATGATGAGTCTTCAAAGATCTAGAAGCTATGTAGATGAATAGAACATAATCATGCGCAACTTAATCCATAGGTGAGGAACTAAGGTCTTCATAAAGGATCCCAAAGAACCAGTACAATCCAAGCCATGTGAATAAGGGTAAGTTGAAGTCGAACATGGAGAGGATTCAACAGTTTGTCAACGAATAGGTGATAATTGACAACTGAAGCAAAGTAATTCACCAATGAGAAAAGTGAATCCTGAGGTACGATCATCAAAACTCTAGGTGATCTTCGTCATCAGGAAGTACTGAAACAGAACCATGCTGTGATAAGGAAGGCAACAGATCCTCCAACGGATCACAAGAGTGACTAGGAACTGGGAAAAAGAAGGGAGACACAAATAGATAACAGATATAACAATGATGGGATCAGGCTATAGATCAAACATTGGGAAGAGTCCTTGAACAGTGAGCACAACACAGAGATGACCCAAGGCAGTGTATAGCTAATAGATAGAACAACTAGACCTATCTGTCATGTAGGAGACATGATCAGATTCCCCAGGTATAACGGACAAGAGGAGGAGTAAGAAACTCAAAGTGATAGCTGAACACAAGTGGACACTGAAACATGGATATTAGAAAACAAACAGCGCTATGTTCAAGGATGACATGCTGCCATTACTGAAAACAAGAGAAAACTTCTTCCTTACCTTCCCTGTTAAATTTTAACGAGTCCAGGAAAGTCAACTCGGTTGCCTCTTCATTTTTTAACAAGCTTGAAGAGATGGGAAAATAATGCTTGATAGTGTCACCGATTCGTGGATTTAATGAGCCCAAACTAGTACATGCTCAGCCGGTGTTTTCACATTTAGAGATTCTGAAAACTCCAAAGAAGACTCCAGGGGGGTCCTTTTTCGTCCAATTTAGTCTCCTGAGGCCGAAAAAGTATAAAACAAACCACAGAAGAACTCTCTTAACTTCTGAAGAAGAAAATGTGAACCTTTTTCGTACTTAGTCAGGAAGGTCCGAAAAAGGTTAAATTACCACCTACCCAATGCTCCTTCCAGAGCAA
>LPNX010152534.1:65584-135445 GCA_001517045.1 Pseudotsuga menziesii | reverse complement strand
ACTGAATATGGAGCTGTAACACAAAATTATATTAACTGAGTGTACAATAGCCAACCCTATAATAACATAGGCTGCTGAATATATATAATACATGAGAAAATCGAATGCATAAGGAAGCATCCAAATCTAGTATAAAGCAGGCTTACCCAAAATAGGCAAATCCCCCATAGGTGTAAAAAGCTGATCCCAAATCTATCAAGGACCCCACGAATTAGCAAGGGTGCATGGGAAAGCTAAAGAGTGGTCAAATGGCAGCTCATACATTCTTTTGCATGGAGGAAAGAGTGGAGGAGGAAAAGGAAACAAAGCAGATTCACCTCACCTAGTCTTGCTTTCCTATGTGCCTTAAAACACTAAAAAAGCAGGCAATAAAGCAGAAAAAGCAGAAGGGCGCCTAGGAGGCCAGGAATAAAGCAGATTTGATTCCCAAGGCTTTCCCAAGCGCTCCATGAGTCAATAATGGCAAGTTTGACCTCTATGGATAGGCAATTATCAACTTGCACATGGTGGGACTCATGGACTAGGAAAATAAGACAAAATAAATGAAATAATGTCTAAGTGGGTAAATACTATGGGTTGATTATTCTAACACTACTACATTTTTTACCTTTAAAAATACATTACAATATCATTAGGGCATGGACGAATTGAACCACCAATCTCCTGCTTGTAAAGCAGGTGCTCTTCCATTGAGCTAACACCCTCTAAGAATTAGGAAGAGGAGCAATATTAAGACATAGATTTCATCATTTGTAATTCTAATAAAATACAATAAGATCCAAATACAAACATGCATAAAATCCAATTTATTTTTCCAAACACACTAATAAGCAAAAAAATCTACCATGCTTAGGCAACAAAATATCCTAAACAATTACACAATCGTATTGTCATGCAACCATTCAATACACCCCTACACCCATTTCATGGAAGGTCACCCTTTAAGAGGATAAAATTCTTTAGTTCACTAGTTTTCAAAAAGTGTTGCAACTCATTGGATATGCAGTCATATTCCTCATAAAAAAAAAAAATGAACACATCTTGTTTAACAAGGGCCAACATGTACAAAGTTCTTAATGGGAAAATGGTTCATTAATTTGTGTTAATCTCTATATGAAGACTATTATATAATAACAAAAAATGAATTTGGATGTGGTGCCTCTATGTTAATTGTTTGAGTATTATGGTAAAAGTCTTTGTAGCATAAGCAAGGAGCCTCTTATGGACTCTCTTGCAACATTTGTGTTGAACCAAGTACTTGCATCACTCTAAAGAAAGGTCAAGGCATAGCATTCACTGTGATGTACAAGAATGCATGAACAATGCCATAATTAGCCTCTCATAGCCCATCCTCACCCACAAATGTCAAAATGACAAGTTCTTGCCTTGCTCTCTTGAAGAATGAGAAGTTTCTCAAGAACAATGGATGGCAACCATTGTCATGAATGCTAAGCTAGCTAATGATGGATAGGAGTCCACTTTGAATGAAAACATAATTGATGTTCATGGATTTGTGTGATTGAATCCTCTCATGCCTTAATGGAAAATATTTAGGGTTTCTATATTTTGGGTGCTAAGTGACATTTATGGAAAATCACTAAATGTGAATTCCTAGTTGCCGATTTTGATAACTACTTTTATGCTCTTTAAGAAATTTGGATTAACATTTTAAATGTTATTAGGTTGTGACATAAGCTACACAACCCATTGCTTATGTATAAATGTGTAAAATGTACATTGATCTTATTAATAGTTTAAAGAAGTAGTATACAAACAAACAAACTCATCATATCAAAATCACTCTGAATAAGAGCAACAATCAATATCACTCACCTTCCTTCACATGACAAATGGACTAACTTTGGAGAATTCTATCATAGTAATATTTATCTCATCATGCAATCATAACATAGCAATAATTATGTATTTTAACTCACTAAATACATAAGGGATATATTTTTCATAGGAGGGACTACACACCTACTTTAAGCTTGGACTTCAATATTTGTCATGGTCAGTGATAGTGTTCATTATTACTTGATATTTTCATCTACAATTTAATCTACCTTCATTCACCATGTCCTAAATCATCAATCTTATAAGCAACGAGCATTGATACTTTGAAAATAAACATATAACACTCCTTTCTAGTGGGACCTAATGATTCCTATTACAACTAATATTGAATGCAACTACCATTAGTACTTTAAAAATAAACACATACCTCTCCTTCCTAATGATGCCTACTACATCTAATCTACCTTCATGCTCCATGTTCTAAATCTTTAATATTGTATGCAACTACCATTAGTTCTTTAAAAAAAGCACATAACACTCGTTCCTATGGTACCTAATGGTACAAGTTGCCTAAGGATAAATATATGTTGATTTTGCACAAGAAAAATTAATATATACAACATAATCGGCACTTGCAATGAACAAGTAGTGCAAACTTTATCCCTTCCAATATAGGTTACCCCCTTGAATGGAACTACCATTAGTACTTTAAAAATAAACACATACCTCTCCTTTCTAATGACGCCTACTACATCTAATCTACCTTCATGCTACATGTTCTAAATATTTAATATTGTATGAAACTACCATTAGTTCTTTAAAAAAAACACATAACACTCCTTCCTATGGTACCTAATGGTACACGTTGCCTAAGGATAAATATATGTTGATTTTGCACAAGAAAAAAAAATATATACAACATAATCGACACTTGCAATGAACAAGTAGTGCAAACTTTATCCCTTCCAATATAGGTTACCGCCTTGAAATATCTACTTGTTTCCTCTCGCTAGGGTAAGTGAGCGAGGCTATCTTCATTTAATCCTGGTGAACCTAAGAAAAAGAGGTGTAAGATTGTTGCAATCTTTAAAGGTGCTACAATTTATTAGGGCATGTAATTTTTCTGCGGATGAGGAGTTTCCTTAGTAACCTAAATCATATTCTTGAAAATTGGCTATCCAAGCTAATGGGTGACAAAGAATATGGCAAGTTTCATAAGTGACCAAAGATGGCTGACAACATTTGCAGGTCTTTGCTTTGATTCCAAGTAGAACTAGAAAATTTATGGGTTGAATCTTTGCTTTTAAGATTGGATGTTCAATTTCAGCCACATCATTTATTTGACAAATCAGAGCATTGAACCAGAGCCTAACTGATGTGGTTCCAACAATAGCTAGAAATTCTCTTAATTAAATCTTTCATTTCAAGATTCGATTCCTAGTTGCAGCCATATCAACGTTTTGACAAACTGACTAGGAATTCAAATCATTTTGTTCAAACTGGATGCTACTTTTATCAATATTGCGAGACGGTTTGTTAAATTCCCACATCCATATGCAGATTAGGCTTCAGTGGATTGTAATGAGACATGGGATGGATTATAAACAATTAGGATCCTCTTCTCCCTCAGAGGATTGACCTTTACATATTCCTTCAAACACTGTGACGCGCTGATGAGCTATTGTCTCATTAAATTCGAGGCCTCAAGAATGTTTCCCTTGACAAAGATAGAGATGGAATCACAGTAGAGGTCTTATGGTGAAATGCATCAGAGGCCATTCAAAAGTAAAATCTTGTAATCTCCTCATATAGAAAGGAATATTAGAAGGGAAAAAAACGTGTATAGATAATAGGACAGACAAACATAGAATCTCTCCAGTCAGAAACATGGAATTAAATAGCATTGGCCCAAATGTGTTATGCTGCTATACTAATAAAATACCCCTTTAAAATTTGCCAAAAAATAAAATATACATTCCATGATTGTTATGAACCTGATTTTAACTTATTACCAATAGCTCTTGGCTTTCCCATCAAATGTTATATCTTTGGCCGCATTTAGCAAACAATAGTAGGAAAAAGAACAGGCAGAATGAAATGTTACTGGCATAATGTTAATGTTCAAGTTAGTGTTTGGAGTTAGTTTTTCCAAGTCTGATAGTGTCTAACTACCACACATACAAATAATGGAGTGTACAATATAAACGTTATATAACAATAATAAAATTATCTTCTCTCTATGTTAGTTGTTACAAAGTTTGTTCAAGTCCAGTACTGTCTAACTACCACACATGAATAAAGATGTACAATATGAACATTGCTCAAACAATAATAGAAGTATCCTCTCCCTCTCTCTCTCTCTTATTGTCTATGCAGGTATTCCACAAACCTACATGATATCAGAGTGATACCAGCCTAGAACCTATGACTATGTGAACATTGAAAAGCCACAAATGTAGTCCCAACAAATAAGGAGGGAGCAGGCGAGTCTGAATTTATTTTTCAGACAGTTTTTTGAAAGTGTATAATTTTGAATTTCTAAGGTAAAATATTTAGAATACTTAAAGAAGAGTTGAGGAATAATATAAAAAGATTAAAAAAATAGCTTTGAAAGCTATAAACAGAAGGTCAGAGATGACTTGCAATTCCCAAATCAAGTCCATGCCGGCCAGAAAGAGATGCTTCACACCTGAGGTAGAAAGAGATGCCAAACAACATGCCATTGACAAGAGGAGGGAATGAATCCATGATAGGCAGTGATGGGAGAAATATTTGAAAATTATGGATGGAATGAAATAATACACCTTTTCCAGAAATGTAATAGCCAACTAAACATCATGGCATCGGAGAAGATCCGCAAAGCTTTGTTTCGCTGGCACAAACTTACAGATAGCTCCAGATCTGCACCCATGTGTGCTAACTTCAACCACAAGTGGTACCCACGAAGAAAAAAGACCTATATTTTGCACCCATGTGTGCTAACTATACAAGTTTGTGCATTTTCCTTATTCGGTGTATCTATGTCAGAGACTCATACTTGTGTCCACTTGAATATCTGCAAAATCATTTTTCCTTTATAGCTCTTTGCATTTTTCAATGGTGTTTGGCCTAAAAGAGCATAATTGTTACTACACCTTACACCCAAGTTGGAAAACGTGATGGCCTAAAATAGCATAATTATATAATGATTTATAAATGAAATTGAAAAGTGTTGAAGATGGGTATTGATTGAACACCTTTATGAAGGTGCATAAATGTAGGGGCCAATAGTAAAAGAAAGAGAGGCTTCACAGTAATGGTGAACAAGGAAAAAATACAACAAGTAGAGGGGATTCACAGTAATAAAATATGAATTCCTAGATCTGCTTGGGATCCATTTCTGATTTGAAATGAGAAAGGGTCTGCTTGGGATCCATTTTTGGTTTGAAATGCCAATGGCTCTTCATGGGATCCATTTCCGATTTCGAATGTGGAAAGTTCCACTGGGGAACTATTTCTATCCTAAGGTAAATGTTAAGCTGGAACCAGGAATATCCTTTTAAGAAAAAATATATTGAAATACAAATCAAACAACAAAAACATAAATAAAGAATAAAATAAGGCAAAGCATCAGACCCAAATACTCTAACATTTTTTTATAAAATAGCACAGCCCCCTATAAAACACAAAAATCTGAGAAGTCTGTATTTTGAGTTTGTAGGAGCAGATTGGAGCAATCTGTATTTGGACATCTGATTTTTTATGTTTCTGGTTCATGGTTTTAACTTTTGACACATTACACATTTACCTTAGTTTGTGAAGAACGATCCACCCAAGCACTTTCCCGTCCTTTGGTGAAATTCTTACAATGAAATCAGACTACATAATTTAGTAGAAAATGTTTCAAATACAACCAAAACATATCTTAAAGTTGAGGCTTGAAAACCTATTTGCTTATCTTGGGATTTTATCTTCCTATTTAACTCTTAGTTGACAGAGACCAAAAATACCATGGCGCTGCAGTACATAAATTTTACCATTAAGCATGCCTTCAAAGACAAAATATCAAACAAAATTGTATGCATTGAGTCCCCTAAGACCTTTGTCTGACTTTAATCTTAATTTATTGTTGAAAAAAACATAATTTTTGTGTAGTCAATAATGATACTCAAAATTGTATCTAGATTCTAAATTTCTTCATCTATAAAGACACAAAAACCCATATGATACACTCTTATCAGCTTTATATTACTGAGCAATGTATGTTAGGAAACATTTTTGTCAATTTATCAATGACATGTACCTGTTACAGAAATAAAACATGCCACTCAACTGCTAGCTTCATTTTTTGAGTACACAAGATCCTCTACTCAAGAAAGGTCATGCTGAATATAGAGATATCAGTATTCTTCGTTGAGTACTGAATTTAAAATTAGACTTAGGCTCATTGGATCCATCCTTTATATTCACTCCATAGTTGGTTGTTGGACTCCATGATAACTACATCCTGTAGGGGACTAAGACAAGTAGTTCTAAGGAAGAAAACCATCAGAGCAGGTTGATTAAAATGTAAACAACAGGACAATCTGAGGAAAATAATATAGGAGTTAGCTAATTTTGGATCACATCCCATGTGAAGTTGAAGAGAAGTGAAGTTAAACTTATAAGACAACTCGATTAATAATATAGAATCATTACTAGATCAATTAGTTAATTAAAAATTTGCAATTGATGTGGTCTATTACCACAAAATGCATAATGCAGTATGACAAAATTCTTAGCTTTATTGTAGGTGGGTATTTTTTGCAGGTTTGTGAGATGTTTTATCTTCCATTGAAGGGGTTTTGCATACTTTATGCATATTCTTGAATTTTTTCCTTTCCTGTTAAATTGCATATTCAAATATGTCCAAAAAACCACCCTAAAACCCCCATGAAAATGTGGTGTAGGAGCAGATTGGAGCAATTTGTATTTGGACATCTGATTTTTTATGTTTCTGGTTCATGGTTTTAACTTTTGACACATTACACATTTACCTTAGTTTGTGAAGAACGATCAACCCAATCACTTTCCCGTCCTTTGGTGAAATTATTGCAATGCAATTAGACTACATCAATTAGTAGAAAATGTTTCAAATACATCCAAAACATATTTGAAAGCTGAAACTTGAAAACCTAGTTGCTTATCTTGGGATTTTATCTTCCCATTTAACTCTTAGTTGATAGAGACCAAAAATACCATGGCACCACAGTACATAAATTTTACCATTAAGCATGCCTTCAAGGACAAAATATCAAACAAAATTGTATGCATTGAGTCCCCTAAGACCTTTGTCTGACTTTAAGCTTAAGTTATTGTTGAAAAAAACATGTTAATTTTTCTATAGTCAATAATGATACTCAAAATCATATCTAGATTCTAAATTTCTTCATCTATAAAGACACAGAAACCCATATGATACACTCTTATCAGCTTTATATTATTGAGTAATGTATGTTAGGAAACATTTTTTCCTATCTATCAATGCCATGTACCTGTTACAGAAATAAAACATGCCACTCAACTGGTAGCCTCATTTTTTGAGTACACGAGATCCTCTACTCAAGAAAGGTCGTGATGAATATAGAGATATCAGTCTTCTTCATTGAGTACTGAATTTAAAACTAGACTTAGGCTCATTGGATCCATCCTTTCTATTCACTCCATAGCTAGCTGCTAGACTCCATGACAACTACATCCTGCAGGGGACTAAGACAAGTAGTTCTAAGGAAGAAAACCATCAGAGTAGGTTGATTAAAATGTAAACAACAGGACAATCTGAGGAAAATAATATAGGAGTTAGCTAATTTTGGAGCACATCCCATGTGAATTTGAAGAGAAGTGAAGTTAAACTTCTAGGACAACTTGATTAATAATATAGAATCATTACTAGATCAATTAGTTAATTAAAAATTTGCAATTGATGTGGTCTGTTACCACAAACTGCATAATGTAGTATGACAAAATTCTTAGCTTTATTGTAGGTGGGTAATTTTTGCAGGTTTGTGAGCTGTTTTATCTTCCATTGAAGGGGTTTTGCATACTTTCTGCATATTCTCGACTTTTTTCCTTTCCTGTTCAATGGCATCTTCAAATATGTCCAAAAAACCACCCTAAAACCCCCATGAAAATGTGGTGCTGGTGGAAACTACCCGTGTTGAAGATTATGTAACTTTGAAAGATATTATTGTTGTATTATTGTTGTACATATGATTTTCTTGACTATGTATCCCCATATCCAGATCCCAACTTTTCAAACCATCCTGCAATCCATATCTGAATATGTATCTGTTCCCATGCAAGAAAGCTTTATATTCATGCATTTTCAATCTATCCATCATGGTGTTTTATTGATCATTGGCTGAGAATTCGTTCATAGGAGGGAGAAACCTTTAAAATGTTGCATTTTGCAAGTTCCTCTTCAATCTATCCATCACGATGTTTGATTGACCATTGGCTGAGACATCTTCCTTCGCATGATGGTTTCATCGATGTATTGGAGAAGGATATATATTCTTCCAAAGTGTGTCTCCAAATATAACCATTGGGAATCAATGCAAGGCTGGCAACGCAATATGTAAAGACCATATCCCTAGGTTGTTGCACTCAACATCACTGAAAATCCTCACAAAAACATCATCAATCCTTGAAATTATAGAAAAGGTTAGCATGCTTCAGAACAAATTCTAATGTGGAAATCTTGGAAATTAACTTGCCGGAAGTGGCAGTTGCTGAAAAAAATAAGTTCTTAATGACATGGATAGGTGTCTTAGCCTCCAAGGATTGTATTGATAAGTGTACACAAGTGGAAAAACAAAAATCCAAGAGAGTACAAAAGAAGGCACAAGAGAATCTTTGAACTGTACAATCTTCATTAGTAATCAATTTATAGAATACAGATGGGTACAATGCACTACCACATGTACAAGGAGAGAGAGATAGTGGCATCAATGTGTTGTCAAAATAAATAAGAAAGTTACAATTGGAAAATTGGACAATTACTCATAATTTCTTGTTATGAATTGATAAGCCAAAAAGTAATTTCCAGCATCAGTAGGTGGTGCAAAGGATATATTCTTTCTGTACCTCTTTAACATTATTAAACACAAATCTTATGTTAGGTACATAGTCCACCTCCATCTGACTAGACAGCTTCTCTAACTCTGCATAAATCTTATGTGATTGTGGGTGTGATTTTCTCTCCTACCAAGAAATCATGCACTTGTTTATTGATCTCAATCCAACTGCACCCTGGCGTTTTTTCTATTCCCCCATCTTTCATCATTTTCCTCAACTTTTGGACATGGTCCCACTTTCCAACCACTGCATAGATGTTTGACAACATCACATCAGGTGCAACATTGTTAGGATCCAACTTGAAAAGGCATTCTGCCATATTTTTTGATAAATCTATATTAATATGGACCCTGCAAATAGCAAGTAAAGAACCTCATATGGTAGCATTAGGTTCAATTGACATTTTATTCATAAAATCTTGACCATCATCTAGGAGCCCAGCACAGCCAAGCAGATCAACCATGCAGCTATAATGCTCCATTGTAGGTGTGATGCGATAATATTAACTCATAGACTCGAAGTACTGCCAGCCATCATTCACTAAGCCTGCATGACAACATGCCGATAGAACACCAAGGAAGGTAATATGGTCTGGATTACAACCACAATGTTTCATTTCTTCAAAAAATTGGAGGCTTTGTTTGCCAAGACCATGCATGGCATACCCAAATTCTAACACACCATTCCCAAATTCTAATGCACCATTCCCAGTGTAGTTATTACGATTTTAAAGCAGACACACATCCATAAAAGCAAGGACTGAGATAGTCGCATCAATAATAAATTGTCATGGATTTTAAACTGGCATGCCCAAATGGTAACATGCGATTACCAATACCCTGAAATTGACGTGGATTCTAAACTGGCATGCCCAAACGGTAACATGCCATTCCCAATACCCTGAAATTGACATGGATTCTAAAATGGCATGACCAAACAATAACATGCCATTACCAATACCCTGAAATTGACATGGATTCTAAACTGGCATGCCCAAATGGTAACATGCCATTACCAATACCCTGAAACTAACACGGATTCTAAACTAGCATGCCCAAATGTTAACACAACATTCCCAATACCCTGAACACTTCTAAGCACACCCAAAAGAGAAACAATGAACTCAATTTTCAAAAATATAAAAGGAAAAACATCCTACTATCCTACTATCATCCACTTGGACCAAATTGACATCAAAGGAGGGGAGGGAACACAAGCTCTCCACACCCACAAGGTCTTGAAAACAACACCCCATGCCAACCACTAAACCATAAGCCAACATCAGAGACCCAAATGGTAACAAAGCAGATGATGACAGCTAAAGGTTTAAAGTTAAACCACCATACCCAAATTCTAACACATCATTCCCAGTGCATTTTCAAATTGATTCAACTGAAACCCAAATAAATAAATAAACAAGTATAGAACCCCTACATCTACAACAAATTGCCATGAACTCTAAAATGGATTGGCCAAACAGTAACATGCGATGAATTCCAGTGCATTTTCGAATTGATTCAACTGAAACCCAAATAAATAAATAAAAATTACAGAGTCCCTACAGCTACAACAAATTGCCATGAATTCTAAACTGGCATGGCCAAATGGTAACATGCCATGAATTCCAGTGCATTTTCGAATTGATTCAACTAAAACCCAAATAAATAAGTAAAAAGTATAGAGCCCCTACAGCTACAACAAATTGCCATGAATTCTAAACTGGCATGGCCAAATGGTAACATGCCATGAATTCCAGTGCATTTTCAAATTGATTCAACTAAAACCCAAATAAATAAGTAAAAATTATAGAGCCCCTACAGCTACAACAAATTGCCATGAATTCTAAACTGGCATGGCCAAATGGTAACAAGCCATGAATTCCAGTGCATTTTCAAATTGATTCAACTGAAACCCAAATAAATAAATAAAAAGTACAGAGCCCCTACAACTACAACAAATTGCCATGAATTCTAAACTGGCATGCTCAAATGGTAACATGCCATGAATTCTAAATCGGCATGCCAAAATGGTAATATGCCATACCCAATTCCCTAAACTGGATTCCGAGCTTGCCCAAATAAAAAACCAAAAAAACATTTACCAAACCAATTTTAAGCACAACCACATAAAATATTCAATGGTAACAAATCAGACTACTAACATCCACAATATAGAAGATCAAAGATTAACTAGCATACCCAGATGCTAACAGAACATTCCCGATGGATTTGAATTGATTTCAATAGAGATCCAATCACAAACAACAAACATAAAGAGCCCTACATCTATCTAATACAAACTACCATAAATTTCGCACTATTCCCGAATGGCAGCATGTCAATTCCCAGCGCCTTGAAATGAATTTCAAGCTAAACAAAATGAATAAATCTACATACATACAGACACATAGACGAATTAACAGAAACCAGAACATACCTTGTATCGATTTACCAAGTTCTTCCACTTGCATTTGCACTGCTCGGAGCTCCTCCTGAAACCCTTCTCCTTTATCCTCGAAGAAATGAGCTCCCACAGAGTCTTGTTCCTCTTTGTCTGAATGAAATCCTTCTCAAGCTCATCCCTGATTGCAATGAATTCCTTGGTCTCATTGAATCCCCATTGAGGAATCATATCATCCTTCTTGAGGTTGTTATTAATACCACCACCGCCATTGTTTGTAAGAAGGCTACTATTATTGGATCCTCCAAGGTGGTCTCCCGAGGAAATTGCAACAGTGGGAGTCAACTGCAGAGGTAGGGCGGCCATCACCCCAATCCCATGCCTTCGACTTCTCCACCACCGCCCATCATCATTTTCTCTTGCTTTAAATATTGATCTTGGAACAGAGGATAGAAGTACCGATGAAATTCCAAATAATGAAATTGGTTCAATAATGAAATTGGTTCTGGTAGAAGACAGCACAGGGGAAATGCCGCCGTGAAAGGTTTCTGATAGAGATAGGGTCGTGTGGTAGGGTTTGCTTCATATTCAGTTTCAATATGGGTTATGAATCAATATGTAATTTTTAAGCTTAGCTTTTCCATGTGAATGTGTAATGGAAAATATAAAATCAAATGCCAAAAATTTAAAATACAATTACACATGTTTACATAGCTAAACATAGCTCTAACCGCCACACTAAGATATCTTTAGTCTATTCAATGGATATGGGAAAAATGAATCTAGGTTTTGAAGACCGAGAATGGTTCTTAGTCTCTAAATAACATAAGAAAGGTACACAAATTCCTTTATGCACTACACAAGTCTTCTCATAATCAAGGGCTATGTAAAATGGCATGGAGTCACACCTCTATAGGGGTTTTTGACACTTGAGTTGGATATGGATGCCATTATAATGTCTAAGAAACATGGATGGGTCATTGATACTTGACAATCATCGGTGAATGAAAAAAGTGCATTATGATGTTTTTGAAATTTTGAGGATCCCTCCCTTTATAGCTGGTTTTTGGACTTTAGAGTTGATATACGTGCAATGAGTAGGTTCTATGAAATGGAAATGGTTGTTGAGGGATAAACGTGGTAAGTAGGGAAATACTAGATTTCCTCTCTAATTGAACCTTTTTTATATTAGTAATTATGAACGAAACCTATAAACCGTGACACAATCCCTCTTTAGGGTGTCCTTGGCATTTGATTTGAATTCATCTTCCATTATGATATTTTGGGCACTTTGGATGGGTCTTGAGTCCTTGAACATACTAGGGGAAGAAAAAAAGAGCCTTGATCCCCGACCCTTACTTCCTAGGAATCCGTGGAAAAATCCTCAAACCAACACATATGAACTGTGCATGGTATTACTAACCTCAAAAATTAGTACATGGGAACCATTACTAGGTTAGTTGTGAACCAAGAATATGTATGAAGGTCTAATGAGGATCATGGGAGTGGATCGTGGGAGTGTAAAAGGGCATTAAATGAATCTTACTTCTCTCAATCACCATGAAATACACTTATAACCATAAACCATATCTTTTTTGGAGGGATCTATACAACATAATTGTTTCTTAAAGAGACATTATAATTTCTTTTCTGATGGTTATTTGGGTGTAAATGGTGCTCAAAGAAGGATATCAAGGGCCTTAGGCATTTAAAAACATTTCTCAAGCTCAAGCATCATGAAATTTTCACTAAAATGCCACATAGGACCTCTATATGTTGTCTTTACCCTCTAACTAGGATATGAGCTTCATTAATTTGTTTGAGATATCAAAGATGGATCTAGGGTATTAAACGATGGACAAAAGGAAAAACAAGGACCTTACATAAGAAATGAACCTTATAACCCTAATAAATACTAAATAAAGACAACAACTATGAAACACACACTCCTAGTGGGTTATTTCACTTCCGAGTATGATCCAAAATGGATCAATACATATTTTTTCATTTATTTTTATTATTTTTGGATCAAAAGATTGGGTGAATTGATTTGATGGTCCCACTTTAGAGACAACTCTCACTTTGTATATTTGGGGTTTGGAACCTTACAAGGCCTATTTGAGGGCTTACATTTTGTTTTTTGGGTTCAAAAGATCATCACTTACACAACTCCCTTAACACAATTCCACACTTAGATTCCTTTCCAACGGTGCAAGATTCATCTTAATCGAAGTCCATATGAAGGAGTTATGCCTTTTGCAAGCTAACCTATCTATTTGACCACCATGATACCATGTGGATTCCTTGTGCTCTCTCATTTCTCACACATGAAAAGTTGGTTACGTGTGGAAATTCAAGGACATTTTAGAAGGTACAAAACCCTAACCCTAATCAAGAATCAATGAATGAAAAAAACCTAAAAATAACCCTATATGACTATGAGGTTACATTAAATACCAAGGCATTAGGAGAAGAGGGGTCTCCATTCTTATGATATTATTGTACTGTTCCATAGTTGAGTAATAATAAGGGGGTATATATTAGAGTAAAACAAAGGGAGTAGGAGATCCTGTAGTAGCAATTTATCGCTTGGATTTTCATCATAATGGGTTATCCCAGGGTAAATCTTATGTCGATATTGTGTCTATATTTTCTCTAGTTATTTTTCTTTCAGTCCCAATTTATTTAGCATTCAATAGAAATATGCTAATACAAATAATTAAGTTGTAAAATCCATTGTGACAAACTGTTCCAATGGAATATACATGGAAATTTATGAAACATAATGTTATGAGGGAAGTTTTCTTTGGGTTTTTGTGGGAAATTGCAAGATTTAGTGGTGGAAAAATTCCTCAAACCCTAAACACGATGGACACATATAGAAAAAAACTTGTAGGTGATTATGAGCAAGGATTTGAAAAACTAGAAATACAAGTCACTAATATCTCATTCAACATGTCTATCCTCACCGTATCTCTAGAGAAAAAGTTTGCACCTTCTTGTGATTTTGGAGGCTCTCGCTTAGATATTGGATTAGAGTGGAAATCATAATATAGAGGAAAGCTAGAAAAGGAACCCAGGAAAGAGATCGAAAAGGAGAATCTAAGTTTTAGTACAAACATTTTTTTGTAAGTGGCATAAAATTATATTAAAGTACACAAAATATTACATGCATAGTGTTTGAGACATGTGTATCTTTAATATCAGGGCACATACATAAAATTGTTGCATCAGTCCGTACATTTCCCTATGTGAGGGAAACCAAGTCTTCCTTGTCAAAACTATCATATTTATTTGGCATACTAACAAAGCTAATAGAAAAGAGAAAAAAAAAACATAGGATTTTAGAAATTCTTGGGACCTTACAGCATTCACCAGAGAGAGAAGTTTCAATATCCTTATGCATCTCCATTGCAGGAGGATGTGTTGACATCTGTTATGGTGAGCTGTCAATTTGCATGTGCCCTTCTTCAGTCCGCCCCCTTGTTGCCACGTCGAGTGGAGCCTCTGACATACATCATGTGTACTTGGTGTCCTCGATCTAGTTAATTTCTTTGGCAGGGTCCTGCTGGTTCAGACTCAATGAAGCCAATGATGTTTGTTGTGTTTAGGAGCTATCCAAATCATTGGAATTTGGCGGTCAGGGAGCACAGTTGCTTTCCTATAGAAACTGGGAAAGAAAAATATTCATCCGCTAGTAGTGGAAAATCCTATGATGCAAGGGTTGTGTTGTGTGGTGATGAGCTATGAACTCGACTTCCCAGTCATCCACCACTCTACGCACACTTATGTGGATATCATATCTATACCCAATAGAAATGGAACAACAGAATGTTGTTTGGCCTTGTGCTCCCCTTGAGCTGCTACCCATGTGAGGCATTGCATGGAGTCTAAGCGACATTATCAGTGAGTGAATTACTTGCTTGTTGTTTCTTTCTCTCTATTTGGCTTGAGAGATGCAATTCCTAAATTCAATGGAGTGGTTGTAGAGGATGCATATTATAATCTACTGCTCAAGCCAAGTTCATACAAGGCCATTGAGAAAGGTGACCAGGTAGCTGATCCGAGCACCGGCGACCTTTAAATTCTTGTTATGTGTTGAGAGAGGCATCAAAGACAAAGCCTATGCCAGGTGACCGATGGTACATGGTAGAGTTCCTTCCAATATGGATCCACTAATACATTTGGTCAGATTTTTCCACGAAATATTTCCACATTTTGAACATTCATGGATTAATACTTCATTTTTTTTATAATGGCGGAAAAATCATGGCAATATTGACGTTTTTAATTTTAGAGGAACTTTTGTCTCTATATCGATGATATATGGCTATCTTTGCACACCCACCAAACCAATGCTAGCTTTCAGTGCGCGAGTCAACTCATGCATTTTCGACACATTTGCTGTAGTTGCGACAAGGTTCGTGGTGATTGATTGAGCGCAAATTGAGCCCAGATTTCTTTATCAACCATATCCAAAACTAGAGAGATCAGTCATACTCTACTTCTTCAATGGGTGACTCAACCAGAAAAAGAAGATCAGCCAGCCTTTAGAGGAAAATATGGAACCTATGGGAAACGAAATGCGTTCGCTTTCCCTTGAAGAAGATGTTTTTGTCACAAATTTGGTTGGAATGCATGGAAATGAAAATGTAGATCAATGCGAGGAATTTGTGAACAATGATATGGACCATTCACCAACGAGTGATGAAGACCTAAATCATGCCAAATATTCTTTTCATGGTAGATTTTTTTTTTCTTTATTTGATAAAATGGTACATTTCAAAGAACAATCTACCTTGTGGGAGGATTCCTTCAAAGCTAGCGATGAATTGTGAAGAACTAAGGATGTCCAAATTCTTGATTTGGTACATCGTGTTATAGGTTTAGAGAAAAGAATTGTGAAAACTAAAAAAATAATTGGCTAGAAGGATCAACTTATTAAGGATCAATGTTTTAAATTTTGCTGTAGTTCTAGTAGAATCGATTTTCGACCTTGGCAGACTGAAAGACATGTGTCAGGCTCAAAAGAAAAAAAATGAGGAAACTATAGGGAGACTTGAAAATGAGCTGAAAAACAGGCCTGAAGTTTTGAACATGCCACCATTGAAGACTGTATTTGGTAAGGAAGTAGAACCTCAACAAGAATTAAAGCAGAAAGAAACATTTATTGCAGGTTTGAAGGTTGAGTTTCAAAGGGCATTGAGAGAGATGATCATTAAACAACAAAATGAGACTGCAAAATATGAAGCAAGATTGGAAAAATTGAATAAAACAATTAAAAACAAAAATGAGTTGCTACAAAAAAAGAGAATGGAAAAGATTTGAGGAACTCTCGAGGCTAAAAGTGTTAGAAGAGGAAAAAAATAAACAGTCAAGGGTAAACAAGTCTGCACACCAGAAGAATCAACAGTCAAGGGTAAACAGGTCTGCACACCAAAAAAATCAACAGCCAAGGGTAAGTATTATATTTACATTTATTACAAGTATAGTATGGATGGACTATGAATATATGGATTTTAACATAATTCCCTAAAATGAAGCATGTTTTTTTGGGAGAAAGAAAATTGGAACGATTTCAATATTATGTTTCTCTTGTGGTTTGAATTTTGTACTTTGGTGGGGTGTTTTAGAACAATCCCACTTGTTATGCATGCTTTAAATGGTAAACATATCGCATATGATTTAAACGATGATGATGATGAACTAGATGACAATGATAGTGATGATGTTTTTAATGAAGACAATGATGGAAATGATGATGATGATCATCATCATCATATTTTTCATTGTCATCATGATTATCACAATAGTCATCATCATCAGCATAATCATCATCCATGTCATCAACATCACCATTTTCCTTGACATCATCATCATGATTATTTACATTTTCATCAGTTATTCATCATTACCTTTGGCATAAGAAATAGCATCTACCCAAAATATGTGATTAGTGGAAAAGGGTCATGCAGGACACACACAATTTATGCATGACAAATAACAACTTATTTTTTAAGATGATCAACATCATCATTCTGATTGTACTCATCATAATTGTCATCATCACCATCATCACCATTCATTTCATTTCCATCATAATCATCGACAATGTCGTCATTGTCATTATCCTCATCATCATCATCATCATCATCATCATCATCATCATAATCGTCATCATCATTATCATTGTCATCGTTCTCCTCATTATCAAAAACATTATCATCATCATCATAACCATCCTCAATATCATAATCATTATCCTCATTTTCATCTTCAACATCTGGGTGTAAAACTGGTGCAAAAGTGGATAAAAACATGGATGCAAAAAAGGATGCAAACATGAATGCAACAAAAGTATGCGCAAAAGTGGGCACATAATGGGGTGCACAAAAATGGATGCAAAAGTGGATGCAAAAAATGATGCAATCATGGAAGAAAAACATGATGAAAAAAGTGGCGCAAAAGTGGATACAATCATTGATGTAAAATTGGATACAAAATTGGATGCAAAAGTGGATGCAAAACTAGATGCAAAAGTAGTCGTAACACCCAAAACAAAACCCGATGCAAAAGTGGATGCAAAAATGGATGCAAAAAGGGATGCAATAACTGATGTAAAATTGGATGAAAAAAAACATGTAAACATGGATGCAAAATTTGAAGCAAAAGTGGGTGTAAAAGTAAGCACAAAAATGGGTGGGAATTGGGACGCGAAAAAAGTGGATGCAAACGTGGATGCAATAGTAGATGAAAAAAAGACGTAAACATAGATGCAAAATGGGATGCAAAAAAGGATGAAAACATGGGTGCAAAAGTGGACGAAAAAATGGATGCAAAAGTGGATGCAAAAATAGCTGAAACAAAATGAGATGCAAAAATAGACTCAAAACAAGATGTAAACTTTGATGCAAAACTTGGCGCACGAAGGGATGCAAAAAAAGAAGCAGAATTGGATGCAAAAGTGGATGTAAAAAAGGATGCAAAAGTGGATGAAATAAAGGGCATAAAAGTTGAGGCAAACATGGGCGTTAAAGGGGGCACAACAAGAGTAGATGTACAAACTAGGCACAAAATTAGGTGCAAAACTAGGCTCAAAACCTATCGCAAAACCTGATGCAAAACTTGGTGCATAACTAGGTGCAAAACTCGGTGCAAATTACGCCACAATTTGTGCCATATTTAGAAAAAGGACACAAAAAATGCCTAAAATAGCACCAACCCGTGAAATTGCGCCATTTTTTCCAAACAATGAAGAAAAATACACTGAAAGATGGTCTAGATGCAAAAAAGAATGCAAAAAGAGATGCTAAATCCAATTTTTGTTGTAGTGGAATCTCTGTGTCAATAAAGTTTTATCTCAAATAATATATGACATGCTCTTGAACCAAAACCATACCAATCGTCTCTAATGACATGGCCACATATAATAGAAAATCATGGCTATAGTCCGGGGGACTAATCACCAGGGCCGATGCTAGGGCTCGCTTGAGTGCATCGAAGGATTCCTGGGCTCACTCATCCCAATAAAAGGGGGTGTCCTTCTTCAACAGGCGCATGAAGCCTCTAGTCAAATTGGAAAAGTTGACAACAAATCTTCGTAAGAAGTTTGTCGTGCCTTGCAAACACTGAAGATGACGAATATTCTTCGGGGGAGACAACAGAAGTATTTCCTAAACCTTCAAAGGGTTGACTCTTATACCCTCTTTAGAAACAATGAATCCTTACAAATGCCCTGACTTCACACAAAATATGCACTTATGAGGATTTAATCTAACCGAATAGTGCCGGCATCTTTTAAATACTAATGTCAAATGATAGGGATGACGCATTCCCATGCAAGAATGAGTAGCAAGGTCATCCAAAAATACCTCAATAATTGACTTGAGATCATGGAAGATCAAGGTCATTTCCCACTAAAATGTAGCTCCAGTGTTTTTAAGGTCGAAAGGCATTTCCCAATATGCAAACGTTCCCCAAGGATAGATAAATGCATTCTTATGTTGGTCCTCAGGTTTAATCTGTATTTGATTATATCCGGAAAATCCTTCCATGAAGGAGAACACCTCGCTACCCGCACACTCATCCAAAATATGATCAATAAATGGTGTGGGGAAATTGTCCTTAGGATAGGCACGATTCAAATCGTGGAAATTAGTGCATATGCGGATCGGTCCCTGCTTCTTATCCACTGGAACGGGGTTTGAAACCCACTCCATCAAGGGAACGGGATAGATAAAACTGGCTTTCAACAGCTTCTCTATCTCTGCCTTAATCGAGGGTGCTTTCCTAGGATTTACCGCACGTAAACGTTGCCGAACAGGCTTATCGTTGGGGTAAGTCTTAATCTCGTGCTTGACAATACGAGGGTCAATACCTGGAATCTCTTCATAAGACCAAGAAAAAATATCACAGAATTCTTTAAATAGCTTGGTGTGTTCAAGAATCTCAGCATGGGAACATTCCTCCCCAATATAAACATTCTCTATCATGCCAGGATTGCGAGAGATGTTGATAGGAATCGTTGAATATATGTTCTCCATGTTTCCATCAGCCATCAGACCAAGAGAGATTAATGGAACCATAGGACTACCAACTCTTTGACTAAGAACTGCCCTAAAATCCTCACGCTCCAAGCGATCAAGCTCTGGAAGAAAGTACGATCTATGATGGAGTTCCTCCCATGGTGGCTCAACTCCCGACATAGCCTCAATAATCACTTCATCTGAAGGGAAAACTCTATCAAGGCAGTCGTGTGCATGAGAAGACTGTACTACCCATGTCGGCTAAACATAAGGGTCCTCCTCCTCCATCTGCGAAGAGGAAGGACTAGGCTCTGCAACACACTTGAGATTAGCTTAACAAGCTATCATAGCTGCAGGAAATGGAGCATTCGTCATGATGGGCTCACTCGAAGTACTCAGTGTAGGAAGAATCCAAGGATCTTCCATATGGCTTGTACAAAAAGACACCGATGTCATAGATGTCGAAGCCTCATCAGAACTAGATCCTATCATTAGGATCAATGCAGGACAAATAAAACTTCCCATGAGGGATGGATACATGCCTACACCCACACTCCTAGTTGCCAGATGAGAGTGCTCAATGATCGGGATTGAAGCTCCCAAAGATGGGGTAACAAACGGATTTTTTAATTTCATTTGATCAATCATTACGATCTTCCCATTATGTGGAAAGCATACAACATAGAACAAGGAATAAGCAATGGCTTGCATACCATGCATCTAGTTCCTACCCAGCAAGAGATTGTAGTCAAGGGGTGCATCAACCACCTCGACCTCTATCGCAATGGTCTTCCCTCCCAAATGAAATTTAAGGGAAGGAAGGATGCCATGCGGCCTAAAAGATGTCCCATCGAATGCAGTTAACATGGTCCCTGATTTAGAAAGCTCAGGAGAACCCAGACCCTTCCAATAGGATAAAGACATCACAAAAGTAGCAGCGCCCTCATCAATCATAGCGCGCTTGACGATCATACTAAGACATTCTACGTGAATCAAAAGAGACACATAGTAGGGCAAGCAAGGCTGAAGTCCTGCATTTTCAAATTTGATCATGGAGGAAGAATCATCATCATTCACACCAAGGGCAGAAAGCAACACCTTCCTTTGCGATGGACAACTCTGATGCACTTCCCATGCAGACATCGCACAAGGAGTGTGGCCCAAATCCTCGACAACTGAATAGTTCTGGGTGGCTCAGGCATTTGGATTATGCCATGAACGCTTAAGGAATCCCTTAGGAATGTAAGGTGTAGCTTCAGGTTTATCCATAGGTTTCTCAATACGCAAAGGGGACCCTAGTGGATCAGGCTCTTTGGCTGGGATGGGTTGTGAGGAACCATAATCTTTCGCAAGGGTCACAACTTTCGCAGCACGAACCATGTTAATGCACCCACGGCTACTACCCTCCCACGTATCATGATCATCACCAGACTGGTCATGGGAGTTTGAGTTCATATTTTGATTATGTGGTAAAGGGTTAGTTAGCACAGCTAGGCCTTCTTCCAAGAATCTCGAAGCTTCGTCAATACGAGGGCACAAGTAAGTAAGGTGATCGTCCTTACATAACTTGCAAGGGAACTTAACCTTACGTTTAGCTTGCTTGTCCCCCCCAACATTTTGATCATTCTTGTCATTACTATTACCATTCTCATTCTTATTCCCACCCTTTCGATTATTTTTACCCTTTTTTCTATTTCGTCCGACAATTACACAGAAAGTACACTTGTCATTTGGGCGGGTTGAGATGAAGTCGTAACTTGTCCCGAAGTAGATTGGTTGATTGACAATTGAATAACTTGTTTTGCAACCAAATTCATAGGTTTCACACATGCACAACCCATAATTCCATCGGCATGTGGTCCAGGTTTGACTTTGGGGTCGAAACTAGAACATGGAGCATTGGGAATAATATCATATAACAAATTGGACTGAGCATAGATCAAGTCCAATTACTGTGCCCTATAAATGGCTTGTTCCTCATTCTACACTCCAGATGTGGAAACATCCTTCGCTATATATGGCAATAACGACTTGAGGAACCAATCGAGGAGGAACTCTGGCGATATAAAGGCTTTAATTAACCTCTTCTGTCTACGCCACTCTTGAATATGATCATAGATATGTGTGGCTTTATCTTGCCGAAATGTCGACAAGAGTTTAGTACCAATGTCATAATGCACTGGTAGCTGAAAGTGATTAACAAAAGTCATTGCAAGGTCATCGAACAAAGAGAAAGCTCCCCTAGGTAGCTCTATATACCATTTCGCGGTAGGCCCTTTAAGGGTGCATTGAAATAGTCTCAAATGGATTTATTCCTGATGTAAGGAATTCGAATAGCACCATAGGTGAAACGTAGTAATGTGTTTGCTTGGATCCTCTCCCGGTTTTCCCTTGAACTTAGGTATGTCCGAAGGAAGTTTGGTAGGGAGAGTTGGCCAAGCCGTGTCATGAGCTACATGATCGTTCGTCAATCTCGACAAGTCAGGAATATTGAGCGTCGCAAGGAAAGGGAGCCTAGGATGATGAGGTCGATGGGTCACTCCCTAATTCATATAGGTTTGATTAACACCATGGCCTTGGCCATAGTGCCCTCCTCTTGTATGACCCGTATAGAGTGGCGTGGAAGCACCATAGTGTGGTGGACCTTGACTAGTAGGAGCTACAAATCCGTAATTAGGATAGTAAGCAAGTTGTTGATACTTTCCCCCATAAGGTGAAGAACCCTATCAATACTGCATCCCATAATAGGGTCCATAAGTCATCCCATGCGATGCCCCATGAGACACTTCGTAGGTAGGAAGATACACTCCGGAAGTAGGAATATACATACCGGAAGTAGGGATATACGCCCTGGAAGTAGTAACATGACCTCTAGAAGTATGAACATAACCTCTCGAAGTAATGGGTGGTATGTAAACCTGAGAGACAATTGGTCTAGTAACCACAGTACGGACCTGACTCATAGCCATGTGTCGGCTCGAAGGACCACGCGAATAAGATGGAGGATGAACATTTGAAGAACTAGGGACTGAGGATGAAGGAATCTGAGTAATAATGTACGTGCTATTTCCTATCGTCACTCATCTCAGATCTGGTATCCTAATAAGATCACTAACCCTAGACCTAGGAGGGATATGTGATGTAACTTTCACCACCGGGATGGAAGGTGCAATGTGACTAGTGCTCCCAAACCTCTCTGCATGGTAAGGAATGAGAATTCCCCCAGGCATAGTGTTAGGCTCGAAGTCGGACTCGACATGAAATGCCAAATCATGTGTAGGGAAACCAAACATAGCATAACTGCCATAGCTAGTGCTAGCGGGTACAAAATGAGTCTCAGTGTCCTCTGACATTCCATATCGGTAAGGCGTCAATGGGGAATCAAACCTAGAGTGAGTAGGTCTATCGTGCATGGTTCCTATCTTAGAAATCACAAGACCTAACTCAGCCAAGTCGAGTGAAGGATCGTAAGTAGGAGTAAACTCCCCATCATCTACACGAATGGGAGAAGGTGGTTCAAGAATACCTTCTAAATGGTCTCCCATGGTGGTGAATCAATGTGAGAAATGATCTGCCTGAACTGTCTAGGTCTCTCTCCCAAAGGAGGAGGAGAAGTAGAAGGCGTGATTCTTGCTAAATGATGAGAATGGCGAGGAGCCACACTCGAATCCACAGTGACTCAAAAAAAAGTAGAAAAGACTCTCTATTTACATAAACCCTAGGCCAACTATCATGCGCAGAGCAATCACTAATAAAATCTGAAGCCAAATGCAAGAAAAAAAAAAAACAAGGGCTGGATAAATGAGCTCCCAAATGAAGCAGGTATGTCTGGACTAGGAGAGGCTTGAGACTCCCATACACAACAAGCGGAGGTACGTAAGCAGTTATTGTGGCCCTCAGCTTCAACGCGTAAAGTGACTGTGCTGTCCGACCCCAACTTGGCTAGGACACCTGCAGAATAACCCTGCAAAGTACCCCCTTGATATCCTAGGTAAGGCCACTAAGGTCACCTCAATATAATCAATGCTTAGGAGGACAATCACAGGCAGGATTGACCGTATGGGCAGGGTAGCAAATCCCGAAACTCTTGAAAAAGCCCCCAGATACAAATACAATCCTGGAAATATCTCCGATGCTAGTCAGTTATGAATAGGGGTCATCCCAATCAATAACTGCTCACACTGCCTCTTGCTTAACTCCCTTTTGAGAGGAGGATCCTGAGAAACACTGGTTATACCAAGTATTTCACACACTCACCTGGACAGACACATACATGTTGTTGTTTAGTGATGTTGGAGAATTTACTTACAATGAACTATTCCAAGATCCTAAAACCTAAGCTTGTTTGTGCACCCTAGAAAAGAAAAGAGTGTAATTCATTTTAATTTAACGTTGATTTTAATTGGCTTTATGACCGTGCAACTAATGGTGTTATGATGCAACATGAAGTAAAATGCACACCTAACAATCAATGCAAATGCATTGTGTCCATGAAAATAGGGTATGCTACTACGTGAAATGCATAGTTTTTCTTCAAATGATGAATGCAATCTTTCCTATATGAAGTCCTAACTAGTACTCCAAAGCAAATCTAGTGCAAGTACAATGCAAAAATGCAAAATGCAATGCATGATGATAAGCAAATGTTTTTGGATTTTTTGAAATAAAATGAAATTCAAAAAGCAAAAGAATGATTCTATGACCCCTAGACTCTGCAAGCACACACAAACAACAATCAAGCAAAGAACTAAGGTAAAAGAACTCAAATGCACTAATCTCAAACAAAAAATTGAAAATGCCATGACAAGAACCTTCTTAAAAAAAAAATAGCCTAAAAAAAATGTTTCTGGTTAGAAACAGGGGTATAAACAGACTCATGTAGTGCCAAAGGAGACTCAACAAATATAAAAATTCACCCAGCAACTAATTAACTCCCACAAAAAGGCAAAATCAAGGGCATACGTGACTATTCACAGTAAACCCACGTGTATATGCGGAAATCACAGAGAAACCCGCGTGTATATGTGACTGTGAGTTAAAAACTCATGTACAGGAAGAAAGGTACATAAAATCAAGGAAAATAGACAAGATAAGACAAACTTCACACCAATCAAACACTACCAGGCATACATGCCCCCAGACCCGACACAGAAATAAGAGAGAAAGAGCAATTCAAATTCATTGAATGCCAATAAAACAACCCCCAAAGGACAACTACTAGGAACTCCCCAACGGAGTCACCAATTCTATTACGGAGAGAAATTACTATGGCTTGGGGTACCATAACATACATCTTGACTCCAAAAATAAGTCCTTTCCAATATGCAATAGAAATTAAATGTTTAACACTAAAGGATTAGACCTCATACCTTATTCCAGACTGTTGAAGTAGATCCCCGTTGAGCTTTCCAACTTCAGCTTGAATTGGTAGATTACTTCATCAACAAGTAAACAATACAAGCATTCTATATATCATGGTGTTAGATCTATTATAGCATATATAATCAATAATGTATAAGCATTTGACATAATCCAATGGATAAAATATTCATTCAAACACACATTATTGGATAGGAAAAGATATTTCTATTAATATAAATCAGAGATTACAAGATACAACCTCCGATGGAATGTCTGCGAACCGAAGAAATTGAATCCCCCACTTGGGCCTCCACCACTTCAATCCTCCATCGCTTGATAGCAAGCTCACAAGAAAAAGGAAAGCTTGGGAAGAACACACTAGTGCTCCAAGGGACAAAGGGATGCAGACTCAAGCATAAGTGGCAGCAACAATGGACTATAGTTTCTTTGCTCTCAATTCTCTTTTATGCCTTCAATGTACCAAGGGGTTCGTTATATAACTTTTCAAAGGGGTAATGAAAGGTCGAATTCGAGCGATCTCAAGGCATAGGGAAGGCTAGGAGTCAAATGAGTCGGATCCATGTCAAGGAAAACTCCAAAAGGATTTGGATTTTCTACACATCCCGATGTACACGGTTTTAGTGGTCAAACCCGCATATATATGTGCTTATAGGTTTAAAAGTTGTGTGTATCATTTTTCACATGTTTTTAGGGATGGTCAAGGAAACATCAAAGGATGAAAAATCGTCCATGGGATCTAAGGAGTCTGCAGTGGGACAGGGGAAGGCCATACAAAGTGTGATTCACCTAGAGTGGTAAAATCAGCTATAATAGCACCTTTAATTGAAGAACCTGGATTAATAGCCTCCAAATATGGAACATTGGATGGAAAAATTGTAGCTGACTCCCATCTGGAAAAGGAGGGAATCTAACATCCATAATTTTCCTTCAAAGTAGCTAAGACTTAGTGCAGGAAGGAAGGACTTGAGGCCAAGGAGGGCACCTTTGTCACCATAGACACTAATCTAATGTGGGTCATGCATAGCTTGCTAATTGGCATACAAAAGATAGTGACTAAGATCTGTTAAGAAGAATGTAATCCCATTTATTGTTCCAAGTGATGTGTAAGTTGCTCTCCAAGGGATCTATCTTTTTTTAACAATAATGAAATATATTCTCAATATTGAATTGCAGCTGTTATATATGTGATGTTGCAAACTATCATACTTCAATGGCATATCCCTCTGCTAGGATTCTGGTCAACATTAATACCCCTCCTCTTCAATTAGTAAAAATAATAAATTCATCAATAACTTTCCCAATGCAATGGTAGAGCCACAATGTAGGTACAATTAAAAAAGTCCCAACTCAAACATTAATACCCCTCCTCTTCAATCAGTAAAGATAATGAATTAGTTAATAAGTTTCCCAATGCCATGGTAGAGCCACAATGTAGATATAATTAAAAAAGTCCCAACTCAACATCACAAGTAGGTTATCTCCCATTTCTACCCAGATCCATCATAATAAATGAATACCCTATAAATTGAAGCAGGGATGACCTTGACAGTTCATTGAAATACACAGTCTAAGAAAAAGCACAAGATACTAGACTGCGAATGAATTGGGGTTCAGATTCTATTTGGCATTCTTTAGGACTCCATAATAATTGAATTGATAGACCAAAAATGAGGAACAGAGAGGATAGGGACTCTGAGAACAATAGCTGAGAGAAAAATTCAGCCCATCCATCCAGCAAATCGTCAGGGAGTCTTAATCCCATCAAAAATCAACCCCGTGCCACCACTTGAACAAAAAATTATGCATTTGTTGGATCCAATAGTAGTTAAAAATATGTAGTGAACTCTAATTAGGACTATTATGAATTAATCCATGACCGAGTTAAGATAAAATAGAGTTGACCTAAGTGGTAGAGAGGTAGTGTATGAAGATGCAGGCACTTTCAGAGCAAGCTAAGAGAGATTCCTTGTGAATGATGATGTACCTAGAAAAGGAAGAGGAAGAAGGATTGTCCTTCATTAGTTGGCTCGGCTTTCTCTTCACCACTCTGCTAATGTTGGCCCGTGGAAGGTCCTATACCTCTCCTGTGCTCCTCTTTGCAGCAAATCCATTCAAAACCCATCCCACTTTTCTAATATCCCGAGCAAGTTTTGTGAAGTGATTTTCAGCTTCACCGCTATTACAGTTTGTTGTATTTTAATTTTTGGAATTTGAGCATTGGGAAAAAAATGGAGTCGACCTTATTCCCACTTGGTCAACCAATATGAAATATGAAGATTCCCAACATTTGTTGGCACCCCATTTTGATTTAAATACTTGTCGAGGGATTCCAATTTGAACTTTAATCCATAATCAAACTTCACTTTATCAGCTCGAAATTGCATTTCACATAAAATTAATTTTAAGTCATTTATATTGAAGTTTTAGTTGTGGATTTGAACTCTTGGAGACCGCATTTGAAAATGGGATTAGAAGAGTCTACATTAATTGCATTGTAGGTACCATCTTGGCATTCCCACATTACACATTTCTTTGAGGGAATCAACATTGTATGACTTTTCTTTAGAGTCCTTGAGAAATATGAGGGTAAGAAAGTAATAGTCCTTCTATTTAAGGGTGATAAACCTGGTAGCCTTTATATTTTATCAACTCCTTCAAGCTATCCATTACTAAGATCTGGCCTTAATCATAATGTAAGAGATGTCACCTCTTGTGTATGTAAGAATCAATAGGACACTAGACATAATGACTAGTCTTCAACATGCATAATCTCAATTACCCAACAGTAGTGTAAGGGACACTTAAATCATGAATTGCAATGAATATTTCAGCAAATAAAATAGCTTGAAGGTTTATTTATAATGACAAAGTTATGATCTCATTAAGGAACTATTCCTTCATACTAATAATTAAACTTTGCAAGTTCATTCTGTGCATAATTCTTTGTAATAAATTCTTAGCTTCATTGTACACAACATCAAGAAAAGCCTCATTCTTTATGTAAACTAGGCCCTAATGCTTCCAACCAACAACACTTCTAACTCATACTATAGCATTGGGTGCAAGTTTGTCTAGATGTTTTAATGAAAAAGGAATCTAAAACCCTTCTTGTGTAATGTACAATTTCTAAATCTCACAGGAAATACTTTGTGGGTAGCCAAAATTCATCTAACCAACATGATAGGGAAATCATTACCAATCTATAATCTAAGATAAGTGCAACCAAAAGTGCATTTCATATTTGTTTTATCCTAGGATCTTCTCTTCATGAAAGAGCACTTACTATATCTTGATCTCCATAATGTTTACAAGTCAAATCCCCATCACGACCAACAAAATTTAATTAAGTGTATTAGGTACGATCATTCCTAAGTAGTGGCTACTACTTTGAGGAAAGTTGTAGAGAAATGTTACATGAGTTTAGATTCCTATTTTAATGAATTAATAACTCCATTTCATGTTATCTTCATTCACACATCGGATTAATATATATGACATATACCTTTTTATTCATTTATTTCCTTCGCATCGAGATCCAAAAAATATTCATATTGAGACTCTTTGAGGAATGGATGAGAAAGACATGAATCCAATCTATAGATGCAAAGGAACAAGTGATCTGGAGAGACTTCCATTGCCATTAAACCCCAACAATTGTTTAATGAAATCATTGTAACCTTCTCGCACATTTGACTGACTATATGGTAAAGGGGTTGAGGCCAAGGATATAATTTGTGGTACTCCATTCCCTGCATTGCTCCTGCCTCTAATTTGAAGAGAATTCAAGTTTCTAAAAAGAGGAAATGTAGAGGCATGCAGAGACATGTCCAAGGAATTTATTCTTGGGCTATTACAAAATCTTAATATAAAACCCTAACATACATTAACAATAGGAAAAGTATATACAAATTGGGGAAAATATGAAATGGAAAAAATCCATGGCAATTGCATAGTGCATTGAAACCTAGAATGAAAAACCCTATCACTTGTAGAGTGGTCGAAGAAAAAAAATTGATAATGATACGTACCTACAATTCTATAGCAGTTGTTGAAGGGAATTTCGACTCCAAATTATTTGCAGGAGTACTAACTCTAGAGTCCTTGTTTTCCTTTATAATTCTTTTCCTTCTCTCCATGGAAACTTGAGTTAGTGAATTATTAATCCCCTCCCTCAAATTCCAAATAATTTCCCTCGAACCCCTCTCAAAACCCAATTCTCAAACCCCTTCTCCCAATTTGCAAATATGGTGTCCCCTTCCGACCAAAGCCAAAGATAATTTGGCACCAAATACACCTCCTTCCTGCAGGTTTCAATGGGATTCATAGTTTTTATGGCTTTATGTCTCCTCCCTAATTTCCTCTCGAAACCCCACAAAAGGTCCCCTTCCCACCAAAGCCACAGGTTTGGTGCAAAATACACCTCCTTTCACGTTTTATCATAGCTTCATGGTTGCTCTGGTCATGGGTTCATGGTTGTTATGGTTGTGTGTGTATTCAACTGTGGGTTTTGTGTATATGGGATTCTTGTCATGTGTTTGTTTTGTAATTATATTTATTTTTTGTTTTATATTATTTATATATAATATATACTTATATTTAATATAAAATATACATTATATATCGTATTTATATGGTATATAATATATAACTTATATTACATATATTTTTTATGATAATGTTATTCAGAAATGTCGAATTATCAAGAGATACATGTTCATATGTTTAATTGACTATGTGGATTGATCTTTAAATAATGTTGACAAGGAGATTGTTATGAAGACCATAGTTTAGAAAGAAGTTCAATAAAATTAAACACCTTGGTTGAGGAAACCATATATAAAAAAAGCATCAAATAATATAAGACAAAGATTAGGAATCTTATTAGGAGCCTCCTCTACAACCACATGATTACAAGCTCTTATAACATGCCATGATGTAGATACTATACCTAATTTTGGACAATGTGCTAAACAACTTAATATTGCAATAATATTTAGTGAAGTTATTGGAATTTGGATCAAAATTAATATATAAACATTAATTGAAAAACACTATTATATGTTTCCAACCATGACTGAGATTAAGCTAGTTGGTAAAAAGTGGTTTAGGATCAAGTATGAATTCATGATATAAAATAATTATATTGTACATGTGATTGGGTGTGGCGTTCCAAATCATATATAACCAATACAATATCCATGGATACTGCAAAAATGAATTCAACATGAAAAATCCTAATCATGGAAATGATAAAGCACATTAAAATGACTACACTACCAAAACTCAATTACATATAAGTAAGAACTACCACTAATTTATATTAGCATAGTCATTATTTAATTGTATTAATAGTTTAGATTGATAATTTATAGCCACATCACTTAAAATTGCTCAAATTTGGTAGTTTTTAGCTTAAAATTACATGACTAACTTTTTTTGCCATGTAGTCACAAATTTGTCATTTTGTACTAGTGAATAGAGACTACGCTATCGGAAAGGGACGTAGAGAGAGAATCCAATGGAGGGCGAAGAAGATGATGGAGGAAGGACATTATGTTGCATGTCAGTTTAGCGTGACGAGATTCTTGCACATGTCACTGGTTTCAACTGATGTGGAATATCCCACTGATTTAATTAGCCAAGGTGCCAAGGTCGTGTCCAAATTAGCCTATAAAAACTATAATTATATGCCAAGGTTTAGTGGCTTTAGTGGGTTTTTTTATATGTGAAGGTCATGTCCAAATTAACATATTGTTGGGTTGCATTAATTCATTTTTGTTAATATAGGGACGTGTAAATATATATTATATATATGTTATAATTTACTAAATTCTAACATTGTAGATTGATTCAGAGGCCCCCGGTATCTGAATCCATCTGTAGTGTTAAAATTTGGTAAAATGTACAAATTCATTATCAAATTTGCAATTTTTTTCATTGCCAGAGTGCCAACTAAAAATGACCAAATAAATGACCAATTGTTATGTGGTAATTTTTAGTCTAGATACCCCATAACCAAATTTGGTCATTTATCTTGGTCCTTTTTAGTTAGCTCGCTTAAATTTATCAATTTTGGTCATTTATCCCTTGAAAAAAACTATGGTGACCAAAAAATTCGGTCTCCTAGTCACTAATCTCTCATTTTCCACTAGTGGTAAGATCATCCAAGTAGACCAAGATGATGTCAATTAGGTCGTGGAAACAATATGTCATGGGGCACTAGAAGGTGGCTCTAGAATTTTTGAGGCCAAAGGGCATGACTCGGTAAGCGAATGTGCCCCATGGGGTTGTGAATGCTGTCTTATAACGGTATTCTTTCCGGATTTGGATTTGGTTATATCCGGAAAATCTGTCCATGAAGGAAAAGGCCTCATGTCCGGTGCATGCATCGATGATTTGATCGATGAAGGGTGTGGGGAAGTTGTCTTTGGGACATGACCCATTAAGGTCATGGAAGTCTATGCAAATGAGAATAGTACCTTATTTTTCATTCATGGGAATAGGATTAGAAACCCAAGTGGTGTACGCAATGGGATAAATGAAGCCGGCTGTGCGCGGCTTCTCTATCTCATCTTTCACCATAGCCACTTTGAATGGATGGATTAGCTGTTGATTTTGGAATACGGGAGCCACATCTATCCATGTGTTGATGTGGTGTTCCACGATGGATGGATCTAAGCCGATAATTTCGATGTAAGACCTGGCAAAGATGTCGGGAAATTCTTCGAAGAGAGCTTTGCAGGCATCGAACTCTTCTGGGGAGAAAGATTCCCCCAGCATGATTTCTTCAACAATCTTAGAATTGGTTGAGATGTCAATTTTAATGGTTGGATAAATGTTCGCCATATTCCCTTCTTCAAAGGAATCTGGTGCTGGGATAGGGTTCTTGAACCAGTCGACCTTCCCATGGCTGAAATCTTTAGTCTCCACGAAAAATTGGTCAGACTGCAACACAAGTTCTTCAGGGAGGAAGAATGAGCGATGGTGCATATCATCCGATGGGTATTTTGGTGTGGTTAGAGCTTCAAGTATCTCCTCATCGTTCCTGAAGCAATAAAGAGACAGGTTTGATGGACCGTCAGTGGAGGAGGAGATGAGTGGGTTGGTGGAACTGGACATCATGTAAATGGACATGGTGTCTAAAGAAGGCGGTGGGGGCTGCACTTCTTTGATCAATGTATTTTTAGACTCAATGGAATGTTGACGGAGGTCAACTAGAGCCATTCGAAATTCGGGCAAGTCCTGGAAATGGTGAGAGTAATGGCCATACCAGTCGCAAAGGGCGCAAGCATGGTTTGTTCTCAATGCCTTGTTCTTAACTATCGCTGCATTTGGGAGTTCAACCATGGGGATGTTTTCATTTGTATCCATGGCGTCTAAATGCACATAGATCATTGGGATTTTAGGGTAGTTTTGAGTTGGACGGCCCTGTTGTTCGCAGATGGCACAAGGTGGGACTTATCATGGCTCTGTAGTGGCTTTGGAATTCTTTCCCCTAGCCCTTTTCGGGTGGGGTGGTGCAGGTGTGGGTGCGACGGTTAGATTTTGCAAACTGGGTGGAGGGTGAGATTCCACCGCAATGGGTTGCACCGGGGTTAAGACAACCTGGGCCATTGCTGGTTGAGCCGATGGATCAAGATACCACACCGAAATTTCCAATGTAAAGTTGGGTAAGCTTAAATTGGCCATTATCGGTTTGCTCATGACACTAGGTGGGGGAAAGAGGAAGGGAATTGTATGGACTAGAGATGAGCCTAGATAAATCCCTGCTGGTTGCATGTGGGGATGCAGTTGTGGTTGCGGCTACGTGTAATGTTGTTGCTACTGGTGATGTTGCGGCTGTGGACGATGTTGTGGTTGTGGTTGGGGCTACGACTGTAGTTGTTGTTTTGGTGCAGTGGTGCTTGATGAGACCATGTACAAGTCCGCAGTTTCATTTTTTATCAGTGGTGGTGACACTAATAGGAAAGGAGCCGTCATGGTGGTATTGGAAAACATGCCAGGGCACACATTTCACAATGGGGATGATTGTGTGTTTTCAACCATGGTGTTGATTACAGGGATGACATTGGCATGTGTAGTCGTCCCTTGCAGCTTAATAGTGATGATGGTCGGGATAACATTGGCGGGTGTCATTAACTCTTGCGGATGATGATAAGTGAGTTGATCGACCGTCACAATCTTCCCTTCATGGGGGAACATCATGAGACAGAAGACAGTTGATGCGATAGCTTGCATGGTCTACATATAATTTCTCTCAAGGATAAGGTTATAGTCTAGTTGAGCATTGACGAATTCTATGTCGATCAGCACTATCTTCCCAGATAATGTGATGGGGACATGGGGGAGGATTCCTTGGGCTTTAGTGGGATGTCCATCATAAGCCTGCATAGTTGTGGAGGATGGTTGCAGAATTGGTGATCCAAGTTTCTGCAAAACCAAGCTGGACATAACGCACGTGGATGCCCCCTCATCCACTATGCTCCAGTGCACAACCAAGTTTCAGATAGACACCGAGAATTGGAAGGCAATGGTGGATGGCATGCGTGGTTCTCCATTCTCCATGTCGAATGTGATCAACTTGGAGTCGGAGGGGTTTACTTCCCCAAGGGCTTCTAGTAAGGCTTTTTGCTGTGTTGGGCACGTTTTCAGTATCTCAAGAGTGGACATGGCGATTGGTGTTTGGGCCAAATCATCCACAATGCTATAGCTGACTGCAGCTCTAGCCGTGGCAATATTGGAAATCCTATGTACGAGGGGGCACACGAATGGGGGTAACTGAAGAGGTAGGTTGATTCTTTTGGACGTTGAGGTCACTGATGTGCCAGTGGGTTCGGTGGTGGTACTGTACTAGTTCCATCTAGTTTGTAAGTTGAACTCTTTAGTCGTCATGGCTAGCAGGTGGTGAACACCTGTTTCGGTCGTGGGAGGTGCCCCCGAAGCATTGGGATTGGGTTTGGGAGGAGGTGCGGTTTCCACCAACCCTTGGACCAGTAGTGGGTTTTAAAGCACCATAGGAGGAGGTCCTTGTGGTGTTGGGTTGGGTTGGGCTTGATTTGCAGTGTTGGTGGCCTGTTGGGCCTCATTTTGAATGGCCTACTTAGCATGACCCATGACGGGACACTCAAATGTGTAGTGCCCATAAACATCGCAGAGTGTGCATGGTTGGTTTGTGCACAACGGGACGTTGCATCTTGGTGCATTTTGTCATGGGGGGTTTTGGGCTGGCCAGTTTGCCATAGCATTCTTGGGAGGGTTCAGTTGTTGACCAACTCCCTATGGTTGGTTATTTCCTTGGTTACGGGGCTGATTATTTCTAGCTTTCCCTTGTTGATTGTTGGGGGCAGGCTAATTGGGACGGTTTTGTTGTGCGAACACTTGTCCCAATGGAGCGGGTGGAGCGAGGGCAGGGGCTTGAACTAGTTGCACTGGTGGTGCATAATAGATTTGTGGGGGTGGTGGTGCCACAAATGTGGGAATTCTCCCCACATACTACTGTGTTGGCCAAGCCATGGCTTGAGTCTCCTGTACTGGCGCAAGTTGTGCATAGGAATTTATTGCTCTGGACTGGGACATCATTATTGCATAGTCCAGATCTTGGTTTTGGTAAGAAACATTAGCAGTGTTGCTTGGTTGTTGGGAGACCAATCCTATGATGCCATTTGCAGCATGGGATGCCCCCGATGCATTGTTGTAGGAGGTACTCAGATGAGGAGCGTCTGGAATGATGGTGTACATATATCCAGACTGAGCGTAGATGAGGCCAAATTGTTGACCTTTCAGTATGGCCTCTTCTTCATATTGAGGACGTTCAGATGCGACATCCTTTTCTATGGGTGGGAGCAAGGTCTTAAGGAACAAATCTAAGAAGATCATGTCATCAAAATGGATTTTGCATAGGCTACGACGTCACCGCCACTCATGGATATGATCGGGTATATGAGTGGCAATGTTTTTATGGTAGGATAATACGATCTCGACTGCCTCGTCATATCTCATGGGGAGTTGGAAATACTATTGGAACATGAAGGCTAGGGAGTTGAAGCTCGGGTATTTGGCCTATGGTAGCTCAATGTACCATTTAGCTGTAGCACCTGTAAGGGTGTGTTGGAATATCCTCAGCCTGATGGAGTCATATACAATGCTATTGGATGAGCACCATAGATGGAATGCCATAATGTGGTTTTGGGGACATTTCCCTGCCTTGCTTTCAAACTTGGGGATGTCTGATGGAAGCTTAGTTGGCATTGGAGAGGGAAAATCTTGATGGTGAATGGGGTATTTTGTTAATCGATCCAAATCAGGAAAGTTAAGACGAGCCATGAAAGGCATATTTGACCCTAGGTTGATATGAGATGGGGCAATGATGGTGGTGGGGTTTACAGGTGCGTAATGCATCTGCACAACTGGGGGTACTTGTGGTGGTGCCATTGTGGATTGGCCAATTCCCCTAAGTGTGGTGGGAGGGACCGTGTGGGTGGAAGGGACATTTCCCCCATGTATGACAGTAGGGGCGATGTAAGTGGACGGTCCACTGCCCCTCTATGTGGCAGGAGGGGAAGTGTGTGTGGAGGGGCCACTTCCACCATGTGTTGCAAGTGGGCCAACTTGGCTGGTCACTATGGGTGGTGGAAGCTGACTAATGAAAGTCTACATAACTGTGTGTGGGGCACCTACAGGGTTTTTGGTGACAGGTTGTGGTGTGAACAGGGGTCCACTTGCTATGGATATGCCAAGAAATGGATCTGGGTTGGCACCAGCCATGGGGCTTGATGGTGCAGTATGGAGGTCTGGTTCAGACAAATATGGGTCTAAATCAGAATCAGAGGCTGTGTGGCCTTTAGATGGTGTGGGAGATCACTAAGAATGGTTTTGACGGTGTTGATTGAGTGTTCCAAATTCTTGTGGTTCACCTCTTAGGCACAAGGAAGAGCGCGAGGGATCAATTTTGTTAAATGTTTATCAAACTGATGGGAATGATATTTGGACCCCAATTTCAGTGGCTTCCTATTGGCTGTAGGTGGTCCCTTAGTAACCAAGACTTCCAGAATACAACACTTGGCTTTTTCCTCACAGGTGTTTCTACTTAATCGGAAGGGGTCATTTCCCGTTTCGCTTGGCAATTCCTCTCAGTGGCCAGCTACTTTGGGGTTCCTGTGGTACTCCTCATAATGAGTTTATGGGTAGATCCCAAGTACTTCCCATATTTTAAGTAGGTAGGGACTTATGTCCTCAAAGACTGCAAATTTATTTGTACTTAGTGTAAATTGATAAATTTTAAGGCTCTCTCAGCGTCATGAACTAAGTTGGGTTGATTAGTTGGTATGGTGTATTTTTTTTCTGTCTTTCTAGTATTTGGTAGCTGCAAATGGTTTATGAATTCAGTATATTATTGTGCATGCAATGAATAATCAGAAATTTGTAAACAAATACAGTTCTTAACCCTGAATGTTTATGGCCTAACTAGATGACTACCTCACACTGATATAACTTTTCAACCAAGAGAAGGTGTTGGGCTCTCAACACAATGGGACTAATCCCATACATAGATCCATAGGTCACCTCTTAGATGTAAGGTTGGTCAACATGGAGGATGCTTAGCATCATGAAAATCCCTCCTTCTCTACCCCCTCTACCTTCCAGGTCATCCGGTTTTAATGGTTTAGAAAAATATTAGTGAAGGGCCTATATTTATATGATCTTTCCCTTCGTCATATCCCAGAATACCCTAGAGGGTGATGAATGGGTAGAGGAGGAAGGCTAAGCAAGGAAATTAGTTTTAGGTTGATTTTAGTTAAGCTACATTCATTTGATTAAGCCATTAAAATTTACTTGGAATTTACACATTGTTTGTAAAATAAATTGGAGGAAATTGAAACAAAAACTGAAATTGACTTACAGTACTGGACAGAGGTGGGTGAGCTGCAGTAGATGTCCCTATAAAATTGAACTTTAAGCTCTGTTTGACAAGCTGCACATTTCTAATCAAATCTGGCAAGGGGGGCACAAGATATTTTTAGAAACAAGCGAAGGGGTTGCACAGATTTCATAGATAGTCACGATATGTGTTTCTTAGTGAAGTCGCAATTTTCAGGAGATTAAGTGCACCTTGGGTGCACCTATTAGGACATTAAGTGCACCCTCATCCCCTGTTCAGGCCCAATAAGTGTGACCTTCCCTGGATTTGGATTTTTTTGATACAGAGTCAGATCCGACCGATAGTAACTTGTACTATGGCCAAACTGAATTAGATTTTCATAGCAGAGGATTCGGAAAGACTAATAACTTGAAATAAACAATATCTAAACTAAATTTGACAAGAAATTTTAAAAACTAGGGTAAAACTTGAAAAACTTGAAATTTTAAAAATTTGGGCCAGGGATCCTATGGGATCGACCTGGTATGGTCGCCAGATTTGTAGCAGGGATTTCTCCTTGCTACAGGGGTAGCAATGGCTCCCTTCTATCTATAGTATAGAAGGGTATGTTCCTTCTTGCAAAAATATTGAATGGAAAAATGGAATGTAAAGAATAGAAATAAAATCAAAGATGGAAGAGAAATATGGAGAACCCCTCTGCAAACAAAGGTTAGGGTTCCGTTTCCAATGACCTCCAAACAATAATTAAGTTACAGTAAACCAAAATACCTGCAAAACAAGTTAGGAAATAAACCTGTAAATGAAATCATCGGTTATAAAATAAAGAAACTACTAAGCATATAAACAAAACACGAAAACACAGTTATACCTTCTCTTTGGGTGAAAATGGGCCACCATGCCCTAGCCTATGGAAGCACCTCTCTTGGATGGGGGAGCTATGGCTCAATGAGGATGGAGGAGAGGGAGTGTAGGTGGCTTGAGAGAAAAAGGGTCTCAAGGCATCCATGGGCAGCATAATAGTATGCAAGGGAGAAGTGTTTTGAGAGTGACCCCCCACCCTCCTTTTATAGCTTTTTTGGGGTTTTAGGGTTTTAATACCTTGGTCCGAGATTTAGCCCCTTTTTTGGGATTTTATCCTCTTTCACCCTAATTTTAGCTCCTTTTAGGGTTTTAGCCCCTTTTTGGGGGCTTTAGCTCCTAGGAGAGTATTTTAGGCTCCCTTTTGGGGTTTTTAAGCCCTTTTCTTCATCCTTAAGCATTTTTTAGGGTGTGGGGGTCTAATGGAGGGTCGTGGAGTGGTGTCCTTAGGTTGTGTAGGTCATGGAGAGCTTATTGAGATATTTTTTAGGTTAACAAGGGCAGCCCCTGGGTACTCAATGGGTTTGGCACGTCAGACAAGATATAGTTCATGTAGGTCAAGTAGTCATCTTTGGTATGTCCATTGGTCCGACATCGTGTACACCAGAGGTCTCCCTGCACCTATTTTCCTCTTTTTATGTCTTGGAGCTAAATAGTCAGATTATCCAATTGTAACTGAATCTGTATCATTCCAGTAGCACCATCTCCAATGGGAGAAGCCTCTAGCTTCATTGCCAATTCCAATGCCTCCATTTCCATTGCAATATTTTGCTGCATGAGTGGCCCTCTAATGTGTGGCAGCAATGCAATAATAAACCACTCCTTATGCTGTATGTCCAACATCTGAAAGCTTACTTTGGCCATCAACGTCTTGAACCATTGATCAAAATCCCATATGGTCTCTGTCGGAGCCTTCTTAATCTCCTTGATCTCAGTTATGCATTGGGATTCAGATTGGAGCTTTCTAAATTTCAAGATCATTGCCTGCTAAATCTCCTCAATATTCTTCTGCGGTGTTCTAATTGGTACGACAAAAAAATTCATGAACCAATCCAGCGCATGACCCCTCAAGGTTGTGATCATTTGAGCCTTCTTTTCTCTGTATTATGGACTAACCATAACATCCAGACAGCTTTCCAGAGGAACCAATGTTGCTCTAGGTATTTCGTTTGATTCCCATTAAAGGTGGGTAACGTAATGTCTGTTTCTGCCATTAGGGTGGCATTGGGGTTGTTCACTGGACTCCCTATTTGCTGGATATTTTGGGATCACTGATGGGCTTCCTTACACACCAATTTGGACACTAGGGCTACTAGTGTTCACATGTGGCTCAGGTGATGAAATTCTAGGTCTTACTTTAGGAGATCCTTTTGGAATGTCATAGTCATGTCCTGTCCTCAGCGACTCTACAAATTCTCCTGATTGTGCTCTCTCAAAAATTGGACTATAATCCTCCTCTTCATCACAGGATCCTTCGTCTAGGTGTGACCCACACCCATATTCACCTTCCCTGGGCAGGCTATAATCCCTCCTTCCTCCAGCTACCTTCATCCTCTTTCTTGACCAGAATCACCTTTCACCTCTTAAGAATCTAGTGTCCAACTCATCCTCTGAGCTTCCTTGGAGCATTTCTTCTTATTACCTTCCATATTACTCATAAATTTTACAAAGCCTATTCCCCTCATATAATGTGGGACTCAATCACTGAGTTGTAAAAGACCCCTTTCACAAAGGAGTATTTTAATCCATAGGTTTAGAGACATAAAGTACCTTCCCTGAGGCCCTTGGAAAAATTATCTCTCTTCCTCTCGACATGAGGTTATTGCTTCAACAACGAACTCCGTAGCATACCCTTCTAAGGTGCTATCAATCCAAAAATCAACAACTCTAGAAATAGGGTTACATACTTGTGCTACTTCTTCTATCAATTGGTTGGACCAGTTAATCACTCTTTTCTGGGAGTCAGCCTGCTAGGATGCTAACTTCGATATCCATTCTTGCAATATAATGGGAAACTCCATGAAAAATATTTCATAGACGTCCGAGTATAGATATCACCCCAACCAGTTTCCTGGGCTCAGTCATGAACCCTCACTTTCCTTCTGCATGAATATCAATGTCTTTGACGCTAGCTACTCCTCGACTTCACTCTTGGTCGGGTGCCACAACATTTCCCTCGATTTTATCAATAGGGTCCCAGCAGAGAAAGCCCCATCGGCAAAACTTGTGAAGTAGGCACAGTCTCACCCAAGATATCTCTTCAATGGGTAACTGTCAGAACCATGTTTCCATGATTGTCAAGGGATTATGGTCCCTTGGCGCTTAGCTAAGGAGCTTGACCAAGTCACGAGGAGGGAGTCATTTCAACTGAACTGTAGCGCAAACCATGCATATACTCTACTAACTATTAACGACATGAAACAACTTCAACTTTAGTACTTTAAACATGGTCGAATGTAAAACTAAGATATCAGACAGGCATAGCATATAGGAGCGCAACATCGCTCATGCCATGAACATAAAATAACACTCAGAACGATGTACAATAACCCACATTCATTCAAGATTTTATTGACAAGTCAGCATTCATTCAATCATAACAGAACTTCCATCATAAGCATAAATAGATATAAACATAAACATTCACAACACCAATCACCCATTCCGACACAAGAGGTAACGTGGAAACCCATCCAAGAAAAACCACCAAGGTGCTCTTCATCTGGCATGAGAAAAGGATATAGCACCTTGCATTCTACGGGGTGCATATTGATCGTATTATATGTATTTATAACTCAAAATCATGGTTCTCATGCTCTCTGTCTTATTTCTCCTAGTCTACTGCTACCATCTATAGATCTATACATGGTCGAGATCAACCTCCCTAGAATCTGCACCACTCTAGCAGATCTCTTCTTCCACTACACTAACTCTGGCTGCATCTTATAGGCTCTTAGATACACTTCTACTCTGATATCTCTCTTATGTTAACCCTCCCTCCAATCTATTGGAATGCTAACCTCCATGTAATGATGACCAATAATCACCAACCTTGTAACTATTGAATACCTCCTATTTATACTTTTTACATGACCACACAGGGTCGACTGTATATAGGAAGTCTGTTAACTATCACCATCAGCCACCCTTTAGGCTACAACTATGGTTATCATGACTTGACACGAGGCACTATCATCCTGACTTACAAATATCTCTCATACATCCATATCTGCAGGCTTATGCCACCTTAAATGGCCATGATCTGGATTCTACACCTATCACTTTCCATCCGTTATCACTTTCACGCTCCCACGCTTTCCTTTCCTTCGGCACACACCTCTCCATTATGTCTGCATGGGTCGTTTTCTTCCTTCACGATCTTCCTTTGTTTATGTCTCACGCATGATGGATCTTCTTTTATTTTGTGTGTGAGCTTCTTCCTTGTACTCCTTTCCCAAGCCAACAACAATGTTATAGACTTTAACTTAGAGAGAAGAAATGTATAGTAAATGGAATTACTATAAATCACTTTCTACTAAGTAATTAAACCCTTAAATAATTTCAAGATAAGGTCGGCCAAACTCGAAACAATAACCTCTATATAAATAAAACCATGGCGAAATACCAAGATTCTCTTTTGCACTCAGACTGGAAGATTACCAAGTTTAGGATAATAGAGTTGTCATTTTTACCATTAGAATTCACCTTTGGAAATGATGAGCAGTACTCATAATGTTGTGCTGGGTAAAAATGAAATTTTCCACCCAATTTCCTATGTTTAGAACCTTTTTGAGAGTCTCGAGGAAGGGTACAGACATCTTAAAGAATCTGGCTTAGGTGGATACCATTTTTTTAAAGGAACACATGAAACCTTGTAAGAAATGTTGGCAACTTTAATGAACTTATACCAAGTAAAGTAGTGTAATTATTGTGTCTCCATGTGAGCATGCCTCCATTGAAAACAAGGTATTATCATGAAATTCTAAGAAAAGTTTCAACCCTGAGGACTGGCCTCCCATAAAACTTAGGACAAGTTAGGTTAAACATAGTGAAATGTGGTTGCTGTTATAAAAATTGAGTTGGAAAAACTTGAGAATTTTTACATCAATTTCAACTTCTTCCTTTTTTTGGTCAGGAAAAACTTCTGTAACTCCAACCAGACAAGTCTACCAAAATATTTTGACAAGATTTTTAAAGACTAAATATGGTCAGAATTTTCGATGCGACTATTTTTTTTTACCTCGACAAGTTTTTTTTTACCTCGACAAGTTCTTACTTGTCGGTTTTACAACTTCTACAGGTTTTAACTCAACCACTTGAATTCGACCCATTTATTGACTTACTTGAGAGGTTTTCTTATACCATTTAACTTTGACTGGTTTACTTTCACTGAACCAGTTTTAGTCGAATTTCATAAAGAAAATTTCTTAGTGTAAAGACTTATGAAATGAATAATATTTTTCACTGACTTGTAACATGAAGTAAAACTCGATACAACAACAATTAAATAGAATTACAAAATCATATAACAAAACATTAAGAAGACTTGTGTTGACCACTCTATGGTAAAACCTCAAACTTTTACTAGGTGAAATGTTTATGGATTCTTTGATCTTTCACTCAAACTGTAAATGTAAAACAACATTTACTCAAGTAATTCTGGAGAGAATATTTGTGTAAATAAACATGCATTCAACCATAAACTATTTGATTTATATAACTTGTCAGGACATAAATAACTACATTCCGTAAATGAAAACTCAAAATTTACAGAGATATTTAACCTTTTACAGAGATTTGGCTCTTGACATATTCAAACACACAGAAGCTTGAGCTTCGACACAATTCTCTCTTCACTCTCTACTACCCTCGAAGCTCACTCACTCTCTCTATTGTGTCTAACTTAATTTACAATCTTCTTCTTCTATTTATAGGAAAACTGATATTGTTTCTCCATGAATCTACCGACTTACCATTAAAGACTGTAATAACAATCTATCTAACAACTTAGCTTTAGAAATTTAATTTGACTGGTTTACATTGTAGAGACGTGAACTATTCAATCTTGTCAGACTGTCTGGCAAGATGTGAACTGATACCGACTCTAAGAGAGTCTGCTGAGATGTTATATGGATCTATGAGTAATTAATATTTCCAGCACTCCCCCTTTATGAGCAGATCAAGATCTTAAAACAAAATTTTACAAAATGTTTCAGAGCTTAGACTTTCTCTATGCATGACAGAGTTCACTGTGTAGAACTTGTCATTCCAAGATAACTATGTAGATACTGAAGTGTATCCCATGCCAATGGTTTTGTAAATATGTCTGCAAGTTGATCTTCAAAGCTGCAAAATTCTAAACAAATTTCTTTGTTGTTCACCAATTCTCTTATGAAATGAAACCTTTGTGTCGATGTGCTTGGTTCTCTTGTGGAACACATGATTCTTTGATAATGAAATGGTTGAATTGTTATCATAGAAAATAGTTGTTGGTTATTTTTGCTTATGGGACATATTTTTCAAAATTCTCCGCATCCAGACAGCTTGGCATGCAAGACTTGTAGCTGCAACACACTGTAATTCTTCTGAAGACAGAGCTACTATGGGTTTTTTCTTTGAATCCCATGACACAACACCTATACCAAAATGAATGTGTACCCAGATGTGGTCTTTATGTCATCTCTGTTTCCTTCATAGTAATTGTGAGTGTTTCCAATCAATTTGAAATTTTCCAAGGTTGAATACATAATGCCAAGGTCTTTTGTGTCACTTACATACCCCAAGACTATTTTACCTCCTTGCCAATGAGAGTCTTTTGGTGACTCCATGAATATTTATATCAGACTTACTCCATACATGATGTATGGTCTTGTTGTTGTTAAATACATAAGGCTTCCAACTAGCCTTTTAAACAATGTAGGATCTATAGTTGATCCATCATCATCCTTGCTCAATTTTAAACATGTTATTACTAGTGTTGGGGTTGTATTACAATTTGACATATTAAATCTTTTTAAAACTACACTTGCATATTTAGACTGTGATATACATATACCACTTACAGACTGCTGGACTTCAATGCCAAATAAAATTTTCATAAGTCCCAAATCAATAATTTCAAATTCTGTTTCCATGACTACTTTAAAATATTCTATGCCAAAGTCACCAATAAATATTAAATCATCTACATACAAGAAGATAATTAGCATCTTACCTTTCTCACAAACTTTGGTGTACAAAGTCGATTCACTTTCACTTCTGCGAAATCCATTTTCAGTAATATAGGAATCAATCCGACTAGACCAAGATCTAGGAGATTGCTTCAAACCATAGAGTGCCATTTTCAGCCTGTACACTTTATGCTCTTGACCTAGAACTTTATAGAATTGTGGTTGTTCCACATATACTTTCTCTTCCATCCATTTGATAAACATGCCATTTTTTTGTGCAACAATGGCCAATACTGTTCTAACTTTATCCATGTGTGCAACAGGTGCAAAAGTTTCATTGAAGTCTATGTCGGACTACTGTGTGAACCCTCTTGCGACCATTCTTTTTTTGTGATTTTGCACATTCCCATCAGCATCTTCCTTGGTCTTGTAAATCCATTTTACACTTATTAAATCCTTATCTTTTGGTTCATATACCAGCTTCCATGTTTGATTCTTCTCAATGCATTCTATTTCTTCATCCATGGCTTGTTCCCATACTTCTTCCTCGACGACTTCCTCAAATGTTAGTGGATCATATATAGGATAAAATATTGCAAAGAGAGAGAATGAATTTGGTGTACCAGCTTCATATATTTCACACAGACTTCTTTTCTTCATTGGTTTTGTCGATGTCAAGCTCGACGAAATGCTTGATGGAGTCTGTTGTGCTCTTGGTGTGCTTGTCGATGTAGCTTGAGTTGCAACTTGTGTCAATTTTCCTTGTGCTGAACCATGTCACGGTGTCATGGGAGTCAACGATACTGCAACCAGTTCACTTACATGTGTTGTTTTAACCACTTCCTCCGCCTTGTCATCATTGTCGACATTCGACACAATCTTGAAATTTATTTCGATAGTTCCATCCCATGATTCATTTTTGACAAATTGAAGATATCGACTGATGATAAATTTCCTTGCCATAGGATCATAAAAATTGTATGCTTTTGTTTCTCAAGAGTAGGCAACAAAAATACATTTATGTCCCTTGTTGTCTAGATTCTTTCTCAATTGATCTCGAACATGAGCATATGCAACACAACCAATAGCTTTTAAATGAGTAACACTATGATTGATACTTGTCCATGCTTCTTGAAGAAATTTGCACTTCACACACTTTGTTGGACATTGGTTCATGATATATATAGCAGTTGTGGCTTCTTCAGCCCAATATTCATTTGAAAATTGCTTGGATTCCATCATGCTACGCACCATCACCACAACGGTTCCATTCTTTCTTTAGGAAACACCATTCTGCTAAGGTGTATACCGTGTAGTGAATTTATTTTGTATGCCATGGGTCTTGCAAAAATTTATAAATTCATTCAAAACATATTCACCTCCTCTGTTACTCATTAAAATTTTGATGCGGTGTCCACTCTAGTTCTCCACGAGTGCCTTGAACCGCTGAAAATAACTAGATGCATTAGATTTATGTTTCAAAAAATATACCCATGTTTTTCTTGAGTATTCATCGATAAAAGTAACAAGATAATTGCAGCCAGCAATGGATGATGTCTACATTGGACCACAAATATTATAGTGCACAATTTCAAGTTGTGTGTGTGCTCTATATGACTTTCCGACTCAAAATGTCTCTTTATGTTGCTTAGAAAAAATGCATCCTTCACAAACTCTCTCTAGTTTTTCAATAAATGGTAATCCTTTCACCATATTCTTTGTGTGCAGTAGATTCAACCCACCAAAATTCATATGTCCAAATTTGAAATGCCACAACTAGGATTAATCCTAAACTTTTGTTTCAAACATTGCTTGAAATTCAACACTGTCATTTTCTTTCTTGTCGAAGTGCTCAACCACTTATTTACATTCTAACTTGAATGAATCCCCTATATTTGTATTTCCTTTCATATGTGGAATTATCCTCAAGGGAAACAAGTGATTGCTTGTCATTGGCACTTTTTCTATCATCTCATTTCTTGGACGAATGTCTTTAATCACACAGTATTGATCTTCTATATAGAATCTAAAACCTTTATGTATCAGTTGTCCAATGCTCAATAAATTATGTTTAAGACATTCGACATGATAGAAATCAAGAATAAACTTACCCTCCCCTGTTTGGTTAGAATACCAATAGTACATTTTCCCAAAACAGTGACTTGGAAATTATTTTCAAGTGTAACATCAGTTTGAATTGAATTATCTAGACTGGAAAAAAAATTAAATTACCAGTAGTATGATTGTTGCATCCTGAGTCTAAGTAACATATGTCATGTGGACTTTCTTGGACAACATTGCACTCAATTGGAGATGTGTATGCCATTAACATTGCACTTAACGGAGTGTTAGTCTTGGTTGACTGATTTGTTATTTTCCTTCCTTGGTCATATTGTTTCTTCCTGCATTCATATGAATAATGATCAAATTTCTTACAATCATGATATTGAATTTTTTATTTATCAAACCTCTAACCACTTGGCTGACTTCGATTCTGATTCGCTCCCCTACCAATGACATTTGCAGGACTTTTGTCGCGTCTTCCTTCAGAATAACTTCTTCCTCTAGATCTCGAGTTGTTTCTCCCCTTTCTTCTACCATGATTTATGGTAACAAAATTATTGCATCCACTAATGGATGATGTCTGCATTGGACCACAAATATTAGAGTGCATAATTTCAAGTTGTGTGTGTGCTCTATATGACTTTTCATCTCAAAAAGTCTCTTTATATTTCTTGGAAAAAATGCATCCTTCACAAACTCTCTCTGGTTTGTCAATAAATGGCAATCCTTTCACCATATTCTTTGTGTGCAGTAGATTCAACCCAACAAAATTCATATGTCCAAATTTGAAATGCCACAACCAAGATTAATCCTAAACTTTTGTTTCAAACACTACTTGAAATTCAACACTATCATTTTCTTTCTTGTCAAAGTGCTCAACTGCTTCTTTACATTCTAACTTGAATTAATCCCCTATATTTTTATTTCCTTTCATATGTGGAATTGTCCTCAAGGGAAACAAGTGATTGCTTGTCATTGGCACTTTTTCTATCATCTCATTTCTTGGACGAATGCCTTTAATCACGCAGTATTGATCTTCTATATAGACTCTGAAACCTTTATGTATCAGTTGTCCAATGCTCAATAAATTATGTTTAAGACATTTGACATGATAGAAATCAGGAATAAACTTACCCTCCCCCTGTTTGGTTAGAATACCAATAGTACATTTTCCCAAAATAGTGACTTGGAAATTATTTTCAAGTATAACATCAGTTTGAATTGAATTATCTAGACTAAAAAAAACATTTAAATTACCAGTAATATGATTGTTGCATCCTGAATCTAAGTAACATATGTCATGTGGACTTTCTTGGACAACATTGCATTCAATTGGAGATGCATATGCCATTAACATTGCACTTAACAGAGTGCTAGTGTTGGTTGACTGATTTGGTATTTTCCTTCCTTGGTCATATTGTTTCTTCCTGCATTCATATGCATAATGATCAAATTTCTTACAATCATGATATTGAAGTTTTTATTTATCAAACCTATGACCACTTGGCTGACTTGGATTCTGATTCGCTCCCCTGCCAATGACATTTGCAGGACTTTTGTCATGTCTTCCTCTGGAAGAACTTCTTCCTCTACCTCTCGAGTTGTTTCTCCCCTTGCTTCTACCACTACTTATGGATGATTGTGCTGCGAATGCACCTTCCAATGATGTATTTTTTCTTCCAATTATGTGTTCATTGTTGATGAGTGAAGCTTGCCACTCATCAATGGTAAACATCGACATATCTTTGTTTTCTTCTAAGGTCATAACCAAGGATTCATATCTTGGGGGAAGACTTTTGAGAATTTTTTCAACCACCCTTTGGTATGTTATGGTTTCTCCATGATTTTCAAGTTGATTTATCAAACCAATAACTCTAGTTTAGAATGAGTGTACTGACTCTATATATTTCATTGACAGAGATTCAAAATCTCTTCTAAGAATCTACAACTTCAAATTATTTACCTTGTTCAAACCTTGATAGGAAGTTTCCAATGTGTCCCATGGCTACTTAGTTGTAATTGCTTCTACTACTCTTGGGAGTATGCTTTCATGCATGGCTTGGTGTATGTAGAACAGATCTTTTCCATCTTTCTTCCTCTGTTCCCTCAGGGTATATTTCTTAGCTTGCATGAGATTGTTATATGTTGTCTGATATCTTGGTTCTGCATAACCATCCTGGACTATCTCACACACATATTGAACTCTTAACAAATCCTTCATTGTTAGAGACCAATATTCAAAAAAAAATTCCTATAAAACTTGGTATTTGAAAACTTGACATGTTTCAACCAAAAGTGGAAGCAATTTTTTATTTTTTTATTTTCCTTAGAAAACTACTTTTCCCTTTTTAAGAAAACGTTTATTTCCTAAACCCGCTTTGATACCAGTTAATGAAAAAACTTTAGTTTCCGCTCAGTTATAAAATTTTCACGTCGACTTTGAATTCTTCCTTTTCTAGTCGGGTAAAACTTGTCTAACTATGAATAGACAAGCCTACAAAAATATTTCGACAATATTTTTAAAGACTAAATATGGTTATATTGTAAAATTAATATCTTGAGTGAAAACGACTTTGATAAAACATTGATCTCATCTTACTTATTTTTAAGTGATTAAATGAAATTTTGAATTTCTCTATCTCTTCAAAGTACTCAAGAACTATAATGTTATACAAGGGAATCCAACATGCAAGGAGTTTTAGAGTTTCCTAACCTAGTTGACCTAACCCTTACCTAAAGGCCTTATTAAAGAAAGTGACTAAGCTAAAAGAAAAGTGTCATATGATTAGGGATCATGCTATATGTTGCCTAAAGTTAAAATGTTAACAAATGGTACATACATACATATATATATATATATATATATATATATATACATGATATGTATAAAAGAGTAAGCATAGTAATAATACTAGTAACTATAAGTAATAATGAAAGGACCAACATGTTATTATTATTACTAATGATAATTAAATATTAAATACCTACAATAGTAAAAATAGGAACTAGTCAAAAGTTCTTAAGTTAAATTTAAATAAATATTAAAATTACCTAAATTAAATAAAGATGGTTATTTTAAGAAATCAATTGATTCTTTATTTAACTACCCCTTTTACTAAAAATTATATCTATGAAAACCCAATCCAAAGAGAGGCTTGAGGATATTTTGATTATTCCATAATTCTACCTATTTATTCTCAAGAGAGTTTTTGGAAAACATTTTTCCTAAGAGGAAAAAAGGAAACTGATCCAGAACCTCATATCACAGATAGGGAATCCTTACCTTAGGAGCTCTAAGCTACTTGCATGTTGGAACCATCTCGGGGGGATCTAGATTGAAACTAGGAAAGGTTCCAGGTCATGGTTGGGAGGAACATGGTAGTTCCCAAGTGATCTGGTTGTCTTAACAGAGGTCATATCTGTCTATGTACTTGTTAATACTAGGTATTTGAGTGAGCAGGATTTTCAGCCATTAAAATAGCTTCAACTTAGAGGTATGAGGTTCTTGATTTCCCTTGCAATCTACATAGGTTTTATTATTGAATGAGATTAAATTCTGAATGAAAATTTAGTATATGTCTGCTATAGCTAGATTATTTTATCTACTCAACAATGATATTCTAGTTAGGAAAATATATCTTACTCATATTTATAATGATAGACTATCACCTTTAGTTTTATCAGTAAGAGGATTTGGTCTCTGTTATCTTCTCCATTTTATTTCATCATTTACAGGTTAATTTAAATCTTCTCTCACAGAGGTATTCCTTTAAACAGATTCTATATTTTTAAGAAAGTTAGATTTACTGTTTATTATTTCCAGTTCAAAACATAGAAATAATATCAGATATTTTGTACCTAAATCTTATTAACCCTAACTAATGAACCTTATAAACCAAAGAACTATTTAAAACTAACTTTATATCTTTTCTCTACTGACAGGTTCATATTGCCAATAGGATTGTATTATTTATAATAAACAAAACTATTATTTATAACCTTAGCATAAATTATAAGCATAAGATTATAACTTAAATATAATTGTTGAAACTTTAAATAATATATCAAAACACAAGTTACATAGAGTTAACCTATTTTTAAAACCTACCAAATATTGTAAACAAAATCTAAACAAATAATTTCCACTTTGTAACATTACATACCTAGTATACTCGCCATTGAGACCTGTCAAGGTCTATAGGCACGATTTTATTATAAACCATAATCATATTATCTAGAAGCACACTAAGAATCAAATTTAAACATAATAATAATTCATTTATTGAAATAACATATCCATTTAAAGGTTACAGGATCAAATCATGTTAGCACTTCTGCCAAAATGAAATCCACACACACACAACTTTAAACAAAGACATAGGTTATATCAAACCAAGACACGCATCAAATCATGTAGGATTCAATTGGAAAAATTAACAACGCTGCATAGATTTAAAAATTTCCACATAATTCAAAAGAAACTACGATAACAAAACTAAATTACATAAAGGAATAACCATCGAAATTGTACACAAGCTATGCATTTCATATAAGGGTTGAAATCGCAGCTAGAAAGCTCGAACCCACGACCCAGTTAAAGCTATAATCAAATCATTTCTCTGTCAATGCTTCACATTTAAAAAAAATAAAACACACTTGATGTGTTTCCTCATGGTAGAGAGGTGAAACCATGCCCCTATAAACATTAAAAAAAAGAACCCAAGCTATTTCATATACAGAGAAGGAAATCTATTTTAACCAATTGTCAACATTGTTACAACCACGACTTCAAATCAATGAATATACAATAGTACGCTAAGTTATGACCTTCACAATGATACAACCCAGGCATGTAGACTAAACCATATATTTCCATAATAAAACATTTACAAATAAAACTACACAGTCGCAAATTTTCAAGGGTTCCATTGCATAGCTGTAAGTTAAACTAAAACATTTAAAAACAATATGCAAAACCTCTATCAACATACCAAAGAAAATGTTAAGTTATAAACATAAAAACACATATGGCCATAGCCTTTCCAAGCTAGTGGAAGTATCAACGAATAAGCCTAGTTGTTAATGCATACAATTATACCTTATATTTTCCACAATTAAAAATATACATAGTCGCGTTCAACATAAGTGCTATTGCAAGAAATAGCACAGTCATGCTATAATAACACATTATCTAGAAGTCAAAACACATAGTCTCCATTATATAATCCAAATACTCGATTCCTTTACAAATGCATCTATCGAATTCCCACACCCTAAACTTTAACAAACGATAAAACACTTTCCCACATAGATCTCACTCTCTATCACTCTTTGTACACAGAGGTAAAAGGGCCTGTTTTTTTGCAGGGCTGACCCATGGAAGGGTAGTGAAACAAGTTCTAGAATCCACCATTGAACCACGCTTTGTCGCCACCTCTATCACCCGCAAAATCGGAAAGGGGGACTATTAGAAGTATACCAATCCCCAGTCTAAAGCAACAAATGAAACCAGGTTGCAAAAAAAAATCGAGAGAATACCTCTCTCATGCGGGATGAGTTTGTTGCTCCACGCAGCACTAAACCCCCAAAACCCAATTCTTGCAGACCATCAACAGCACCAAAGACAAAATAGCCAAATTAGCCACGAAATAGACCAAGCCAGGGTTTGAGACTCATTTCCCACCTTTCCCAAGGTGCCATAAATGTGCCACTTTGGTCAACACTAGCAGCAGGTTTCTTACCCACTCTTACACAGTTTAAAACCCACAAATGTGATTTGGGTTGCAACCATTATCAAAACCCTCATTGACATTGATAATCCAATGTTTCGTGGAATATAGAATATGCCATGAATAGTTCATGATATATATGTTGCATATAAACTTTAATACAAATGGTTAAGTCTTATGACTTAAACCTTTAGACATTTAGGAATAAACAAATTTTAATCATATGTTATAAATACTAAGCATAGAGATAAAATTTGTCAACTCCCAGGCCACAATAATAATTTTAAGCATATAGATGTAGTTCTAATAAACCTCGTCTATGAATAAACAATAACGAAAACGGTAGTAGTAAGAATTGCTAGGATAGGAGTTTGATCCTTTTGTCTGTGAAAGGAATTCAAGTAATATAGCATAGGTCGCATGCCAAGTTTAGTAGTCGTAGCAGTTTTTTTGTCACCAATTGCATTAGTTCAATCTGCACAAAGAAAGGAGAAGTTTGCATTAGTTCAATCTGAACTAAGTAAACCCTGTCATAGTAGGTATAACCAGTTAGATCTTCAAGTGGCCCGGAAGGGATACATGTCCTGCCACTCCACCCCTTGACAGTTAAAAGTTAATTCAGGATTTTCCAAAAACCATGAACAAAACTTACAAACAAAAAAGTAAGATATAACTGAACAAGTATATGCACATGCATGACAAATAATAATCAATCAACAAAGCAATCATTTAAACCAATTCAAGTAAAATAAACGTGATACATAATTACATCAATATCTACATAGGGAAAAACACATAGAAATGGTAAGGACAAGCTTACGACACTTCGTGGTAGAAAACCATGACCAACATATTCCATAGAACATAAGTTAATGTCCAGTTTAGGCAGTAATTAACTAGCCTATAAAAAAATGATTTTCAAATTTTGGAACATTACAAGTGGTATGAGAGCCTAGTTTCAACACTAAGAGACCTAATGGGTGTGTCGAAAATTCATTGCAGAAAATAAAGTATGTTTTGATATTTTGTTAACTAAAAAAAAAATTTCATGTTATTAAAAAATTGTAATTACAGAATTCAAAGAACATTTCAAATCATGAACACAGAAGAAGAAAACAGTCGGCAAGGAAAGTTGAATACCCCCACATAGGAAGAAGAACTGGTTGTTGAGCTAAATTCTGATATACTGTAAACCAAACAAATTCTTCAAGCAGACTTCGAGAGTTTCAATGATGATAATATGAATGAAAGAAAGGAACACCAAGAAATTAATGAATCCTTGCTGCCGAACATGATGGGAGGAAGCTCGTAGGGAAAACCCACTCATTCAACCAACATGTTCAAGAAATAATTCTATCATAAGAGGGCCAGCAGCCCAAGAGAAGAAGGAAAGGAAGAACACACCCCTGAACCTCCAAAAAGATATTGTCACTATACTTCTATTGATGATTCTCTTTTGTTAAATTTTCATATGCTTAGCTAAAACATCAGTATTTCGTCTCATTTTTATAACAAAATCATATAAACAGGATCACTTAAAGAAACAGTATCACAAGAAAAACACAGATTTATCCTGGGAAAACCCTAAAGGGAAAAACCTAGCAAAAGCTTCCTCAATATAGATGCCCCAAAAATATAAAAGGTAAAACCAACAAGGAGATCAAAAGCCTGATCCTCCTCCTTCTCTAGCTACTTCTCTCCTTCACTAGTGCACTACACAAGTGAGTGTGTGTGCTCCAAATGAGGAGCACTACACCTCTATTTATATTCATCCGTTCACTTTAATTAACTCATCCTACATGTAGGCTTGAGTTAAATAATGTAGGCTCGAGTTACACATGTAGGCTCAAGTAACCACACTGGGGTGCTAATGACCCACCTTTACAGTTAGATGGGACTACCTCATGACTCTTATTAGTTCTTCCGATTAGAAGCATCGGGGTACAAAGTAATACAAGTGGTTCTCCTGGTAGGACCATCGGGGACCACAAGAAAAGATACATATAGAATATTCTTTGAAGTTACAATATTTCAACAATCCCCCTTAATGAGAAGGATATTCTACAACAACATCAACAACAACAATGATAGGAGAGAAATAGAGGACATCATCAACATCATTAGGGTAACACATCTATAAATAATTGGAAGCTTTTCAACATCATGTAGTCTTCATCTTCAATTTTCAGTCTTCAGCATCATCAATACTTTGACTACTTCAATCAGCAACATCTTCAGCACTTTGACCTTTCGATCAGCAACAAAATCTTCAGCACTTTGACCTTTTGATCAGCAATAACTTCATCACTTTGACCTTTTGATTAGCAACAACATCTTCAGCAATTTGACCTTTCGAGCAGCAACAACTTCAGCACTTTGACCTTTCGATCAGCAACAACATCTTCAACATTTTGACCTTTCGATCAGCAACAACTTCAGCAGCAACATCATCATCATCATACTCTGATCTTTTGATAAAAAAATATCATCATCAAACCACTCTGATCTTTCGATCAGAAACATCATCATCAAATCCTCATCAAAACATCATCATAAAAATACTCTGATCTTTCAATCAAAAATCTCATCATCAAAAAATATCATCATCATCACACTCTGATCTTTTAATTAGAAACATCATCAGCAACAGCAACAACCTGCAAATCACAGTACAAATACAAAGAAGTCTTTGGATCTCTTTTGGACTTAAAGTCCAGGGATGATGCAATCCTACCACCTTCTTGATGACCGAAGTTCACAGTATCCATTCTGAACCGAATTCTATGGATGATACAATCCTGCCACCTTCTCAATGACCGAAGTTCACCAAATCCGTTCTGAACCGAAGTTCATGGATGATACAATCCTACCACCTTCTCGATGACTGAAGTTCACCGGATCCGTTATGAACCGAAGTTCAAGGATGATACAATCCTGCCACCTTATCGATGACCGAAGTTCACCGGATCTGTTCTGAACCGAAGTTCAAGGATGATACAATCCTTCCACCTTCTTAATGACTGAAGTTCACCGGATCCGTTCTGAACTGAAGTTCAAGGATGATACAATCCTGTCACCTTCTAGATGACCGATGTTCACCGGATCACTTCTGGACATATGTGTTACGGAGAGAAATTCCTATGGCTTGGGGTACCACAATAGAAAGCTTGACTCCAAAAATCAATCCTTTCCAATATGCAATAGAAATTAAATGTCTAAAACTAAAGGATCAGACCTCGTACCTTATTCCAGATGGTTGAAGTAGATCCCCGTTGAGCTTTCCAATCTTCAGCTTGAATTGATATATTACTTCCTCAACAACAAGTAAACAATACAAGCATTCTATATATCATGGTGTTAGATCTATTCTAGCATATATAATCAATAATGTAAAAGCATTTGACATGATCCCATGGATAAAATATTTATTCAAATACACATCATTGGATAGGAAAACATATTTCTATTAATATAAATCAGAGATTACAAGATAGAACCTTTGACGGCACATCTGCGAACCGGAGAAACTGAATCCCCCACTTGGACCTCCACCACCTCAATCCTCCATCTATCGATAGCAAGCTCACAAGCAAAAGGAAAGCTTGGGAAGAACACACTAGTGCTCAAGGGACAAAGGGATGCAGACTCAAGCATAAGTTCCAGCAACAATGGACTATAGTTTCTTTGCTCTCAATTCTCTATTCTTGCCTTTAATGTACCAAGGGGTTCCTTATATAGCTTTCAAAGGGATAATGAATGGTCGAATCCGAGCGATCTCAAGGAATAGGGAAGGCCAGGATTTAGATGAGTCAGATCCATGTCAAGGAAAAATCCAAAAGGATTTGGATTATGCACACATCCCGATGTACGCGGTTTTAGTGGTCAAACCCGTGTATATACGCGCTTATAGGTTTAAAAGTCACGTATATCCTTTTTCATGTTTTTTTAGGGATGATCAAGGAAACATCAAAGGACAAAAAATGGTCCATGGGATCTATGAAGTCTGCAGCAGGACAGGGGAAGGCCATACAAAGTGTGATTCACCTGGAGTGGTGAAATTAGCTATAACAGATGCCCCCTAATGTGTGAGGTCAGAGGGATCATACGATGACCAAAATACATTATAAGTCCATCCCAGAAGTGGAGTGATGAAGGATCCCAAATGGAAGACCATCCACCCAATCAGCATAGCACAATAATACAACTCTGCATATAATTGCAAGTACATATAGCAGTCCCAGATACATAAGAGTACAATGGCCATGAATAGGCATGATACATGATGCCACATATGTGGTCATAGCCATGTACAATATACATAAATCAGAATCTCCATGATGAAGATATACAAAGGACCATGATCTCCATAATGGCTGAAGATATAATAGATCAAGATCTCCATAGTGGCTGGAAATATCTGACATATACTGGAATCAAGTCACGAGAGCTGAAATCTCATGAACACTGGCACGATCAAGGAAGTTGCCTATAAGGGATGCCACCAATCTAGAAAGTCTTCTACACAAACCACTACGAGTACATGTCCTACTATGTGAATAGAGGCGTCGAGGTCAAACATAGTAGTCCATCGTCTGATTACTGGTCATTAATGTATACCATTAACAGACGTGAGATCACCCACCAATAATGAAAATGGGAATCAAGGTACTAGAGTGCAAACTAACAAGTGTGAATAAATGTGTTGAGGTCGAACACTTGAGAGGATCCATCGATCAAGGGACATTGATGTATTACCAAGAACTGTCGATGGCGAGAGAACCTGCCACTGATGACTGCAAGTCTCAAGGCACTCAAAAGGACTCTAGATTCCAATCCCAGAATAAATGATTTGAAGTCGATGGGATGAAATTTTCTAGAAGGATGGCATTAAGGCATCCCCCAACATCCAACATGAGGTACTCAGCAAAGCTGTATAATGTGGAAGGACTCAATCATAGGTGCACAAACCAGTAAGTGTACCGGAAATGGCCAACATGCAAAGTCAAGACAACTGAGGAATGGCCAAATCAGGTTTCAAATTCCTTTGAACAAGAGAATAACAGTGTATGGTGACTGAATGAAGAAAGCATAGACTTGATATGCAAACTAGGACATCTCTGTGACACAAGAGGCATCAACAGAGGCTCCATAGGGACTGGAAGCTTAACCAGTCGGTGGAGATAAACTCAGATAAACGAGTACAACTCCTAAAGTCAAACTATAACCCAACCAATGGATGTGATATATAGTGCTCTGTTCGAAGGTGACACAACTTGACAGCTGCCACAAATAACATCTTTCCTTGTCCGGATTTTTGGTTTTTTAAAATTTTTTTGGACATTTCCAGTTATTTGAAAATCTTGAAAAAAGAATAAAATAGCTTTATAGTTACAAACTAGGAGGAGATGAGCGTCATAAGGGCAAACAAACTAGTTCCAAGCAGTGGGACATACCTATGCTCAATGCAAGGATACATGTGTAGGATATCAACACTTAGGGGAAAATCCCCTCCCAGTAAAAAGGAAATCAAGCTGTGAAGGATATAAAAAAAATGGCTCTGCATGGCTAGACATGAGACAAGATCGGGCTATATGGCTGAAACGCAATGTCAGGGGAGCCGGCATAAAGCTCAATAAGGCAAGCAAAGCTCATTATAATGCATTCACAACTTGACATAAGGGAGTCCTGAGGGAAATAGGCCAACATAAGATCAAGAGGAGTATGAGGCTCTTGTGAAATGTCATGGCAGTACTCTACAATGGACTCCCACACCCTAAAGGAGAAAACATCAGCATGGGCACCAAATGCAACTAGGGTGCTAACTAGGGTACCCATGTAAGGTAAAGCTCTATCACTCGTATCGTACCACTTCTAAAGCAGCAAGAACGTTCCGTGACATAATAGAGTGGGTTCGTACCTAAGGTCATGATGAGATGGTCATAAGGTTATGCAAAATGCAAACGGTGATGAAACCTAACATATATGCCAGTTTAGACATGATACGTAAGATAAGCACGAACGGGTCAATCCAATGGCTAAAACAACACTGAAAAAGGTCTTCTACATCACAAATTATGTCAAAAACGGTCCAAAATGGTTAGAAAATGTCGAAACTATAGGAAAGGGGGTAAAAAATTTCAAATATTTGAAAATTTTCTATAAATAGTAAAAAATATAAATCATTTGAAACTTTTACCCATTTGAGCTCTGATTTTCCACTGCAAATTCCAGGAGGTCCAGCCAGCGGAATTCACAACCGTTTCTTCTAGGTATTTACTCATGCTCTCCTCTTGCATTTTGATATAATTTTTATGAATTTTCATGGTCAAATAAGTTTTATAGGCCATCCCAAAATGAGCACTGCGGCCCACATGGAAATCGAGGTTTTTTTCGTGTATAGGGCTAGATATACACGGAAAAGGGCCTCGAACATGCGTACATATGCTGCCATTTTGAAAACAGTCACGTATGAGGCCGCGGATATGGTTTTTTGAGTAAACTAATGGGCAATTTTGAAATTTCTTTTGTAGGATGGTCCTAGAGTGGAGAGAGCGTGAGCCTGGTGAAGTAGAAGAAGTAGTAAGGGCTGACTTAATGGCCCAACAGGCTCTTCGTGCATGCAGACTCTACAAGTTTTGGTGTATTGGTGGTTTGAGGGCCAAACCAATACTGTTACAGATGCTGGTAGATTATTGGGATCCAGACTCGGAGTCCTTTCATCTAGACGGGATGTCCCTCACCATAGAGGTGGAGGACATCCACTTTATCATAGGGATTTCTAGATGAGGGGAGGTGGTGAACCTTCGTTCCCGTGGTGGTGAACCTTTCTTATTCATAATGGAATTCTGATGCAAAGAAGTGTTTGGAACTACCCTAACTTCATTGTCTTTAGTCACAAATGTAGAAAGAACATGATATTTCACATTAGGAACATAGCTTTCATGAATATTTTCAAAAAAAGATTCACACTTCAAATTTTCTTTACAATTTAAAACCTAAATGCTCTCTTAAGTGTTTCCATGTTTAAAAGATTAAAAATTGCTGACAATGTTATCTGTCGTTGTTTTTCTATGATCTAGGAACTCATTTTTAGGTACTAATCAAGAACCTCTAATTTATTTTTCCATCAATTTCCTTTTCTGACCAAACTGCTTTTCACTCATGGTCTGCTCTGAAATAAAGCATGTATCTACTCTGAAATAATGGATGCAGAATCCTTTAATCTTTCATCAATACATGATCTGGATTTCCCATCATCAATCTCTGGCATAAAGTCTTATTTCTGTGTACCTTTATCATCATACTCCTCACATATCTCTTTCACTGCCCAATTAAAGTCAGTTTAAGCCTTTCCTCAACATTTGGATGACAACTTATTTTTCAACTCAGAGGTGAATTCCTGAACGTCAATAGGAGTATAGAAACCATTTCAAAAGAAGCAATAAAAAAGTGAAAACAATAAACCAAAACCACAGGCTTGGATTGTTGAGAATCCATTTTTTTAAGTCTGTCACTATAATACTATTTCATGTGGATGGTCACACAACTAATATTGCAATCAAATATGTTTTTGGAGTTTAGATGTCATGTTAAATGTCTTTATTGCTATTATATTGTCAGATAACAACATTATTAATGCATTTTCTTATAATGTGATATTTAACAGGGCAATTGGTTTTGTTATTTGCTCAACTGAAGGACTAAGAGTAGATTTCAGAAATCTCGTCAATCCCATTGAAGAGAAGAAGGTTTCATCTAAGTACTATAACTCAGAGCTAATATTTCTAGATTCTTTAGACTGTATCCTATTTATGACTATTTTGTTTTGGAATTAATATAAAAACTGGACTTAATTAATGTCATTTCCCAGTCAAAGTATTGCGAGTCCTTATTTAATAGTATAATAAGAAATAGCGTAATATTTTTTTGGTATCAATTCTAAAGGATTTAATGTGGAATTCCTATTGTTATCGATAGAAGATTAACATAGTCTATTGTCTTTAGAATTCCCTATTTGTGATGATTGATGAAGGATATCTATTTTAGAATTAACATGCATGATTTTGATATAAAATAAACATCTTATACACCACAGGAATGAAGTTTATGCTATGTGAGAATACTCTTTGAGTGTTGTGCCTCAGACCATTGGGTGATGATCCCCAAATTCCTCCTCCCTTCTCTTCCATATCCATTTATATCTATTGCAGGTTTATGGAGCACTAATGTCAGCCATTGAAGCTTATTCCAAAATTTATTACAGCCTCCATCAAGTTCAGGTCAAGCTCCAGTGAATCCAATGCTTCACCTATGCTCACAACCCCTTGCTGGTCAAGATTCCGGCCTCCTGCCCCTTAATTTTGGAAGCCTCTTGTAATGGTCAGTAAATAATGTTATTTCTATTATGTAGTGTCAGTATATTTTGAACATTACATTTATCAGGTCGATATATCTCAGACCCTAAAAAATATCATCTCAGTTTCATTAAAAGATCATATTTTATCAGTGTATGGGGGGAATTGAGTGAATATGAGTGTTGTAATGAATATTTCATGATGGGAAAGGGATTGAAATAAATTTTCGTTTTAAAATAAACCATATTTAACTTTTTTATAAATCTCAAGTTTCACAGAATTGAATTTAAGATGATTTAATAGTCTTTTTAAGACCCTAGCTAGATTACTAGTTTTTAATAACTAGTTTTATTGAAATTGATGCAAAATAGATTCTGTAAAATAAAAATGAGCTCTATCAATTCCTTTAGGTCAATAAAATTTCTACCTTCCCATATAAATATCTAGAACCATTTTTTTTTTGGGTCGTACCACCCTTTTTCATCCTCCTCTGCGCAGGGTTCTCCTTGGCCAAAACTGCCAAAAATCCCAAATTCACCCAAAACTTATTAGAAATTTCCAGAACATAAATGAACTATATAAATCCTTTATTTATGTTATATTAATTCTGGAATAAACCTATGCAATTTTCCAGAAGCCCCTGGTTGAAACAGACCGAACTACTCTCCTTAGTTGCACGGTTTGGCTGCCCAGAAGCGTGGTAGTAAGTTTCCGCAGTGCGGACTTTGAACCCTAAATGGCACCAGATATAAATGTGTTAGGGGAGAGGAAATTCAATGTCTGATTGTATTTGGTTGCTTCCCGCTGCTCACTCCTTTTGTCTACAAAATTTCCCAGAATAAACCCCTTATTTGCCCAATTAGAGAAGTCATTGGGTAAATTAATTCAAGTTCAAAAATTTTAATATAATTAATAGAATCAGAGAGTGTTCAAGTCTGTACACCAGACTGTCATGTCCCCTCAACAGAATAAACCCCTTATAAACCCCTTATTTGCCCCTTATTTTCCCAATCAGAGAAGTCATTGTGTAAATTAATTCAAGTTCAGAAATTTTAATATAATTAATAGAATTGGAGAGTGTTCAGATCTGTACACCAAACTGTCATTTCCCCTTAAAGTGGACATTAAAGTGTTGACCATACTGGACTCCTGGGAGGGCCTCAATTTGACATTAATCATGCTCCCTAGGGAAATTTTGTAATAATTAATTAAGTAAGGCATGTATCTAAGTTTTATTTTCCATTTTAATTATTATGGCTAATTAATTAGGTGTAAATAAGCTTCCTAGTCAGGTGGGATGCATTGGGAAAGTCTACTAGACAAGGAAGGAAAGAGGAAACACTATGACAAAAGTTGTCATAGGAAACAAAGAGGAAAGTACCAAAAAGCAGGAAAAAAGCAGTCAAAGATAAAGTAGGAAAGTTTTTCAAAGGAGGGTGTAGTTTCCTCTTATGGAGCTCAGAAAAGCAGTCAGAGAAATGCAGTAAAGTTTTCAAAGGAAGAATAGTTTCCTTATGAGTGTATAAAAGCAAAAAAAGGTGTCATAACTCAAAACAAGCAACTTTTTACTTAGAGAGGACGTAGTTTCTAATTATGAAGGAGGATTTGAACTTGGAAATAATTTCACATGGTCCTACTTGCTAAATTCTCCAAAGGAGGGGCCTATGTGGCTAGGGTTAGGGTTTGTTAAGGGTTAACTTGATCTCACAGGTCACCTTGGATCCTCACTTGCTAAGAAGGTCACTCAACACTTTATTAAAAGTGAATTTGACCCCATTTAGTCAGTTTGGATGATTTGATATTGTGGTTATGCTGCGTGAGCATACTCTCTGAGTGTTGTGCCTCAGAACATTGGGTGATGATCCCCAAACCCCTCCCCCCCTCTCTTCCATCTCCCTTTATATCTATTGCAGGTTTATGGATCACTAATTTCATACATTGGAGCTTATTCCATAATTTATTACAGCCTCCATCAAGTTCAGTTTGGGCTCCAGTGAAGCCCATGCTTCACCTATGCTCACAGCCCCTTGCCGGTCAAGATTCGGGCCTCCTGCCCCTTAATTTTGGAATCCTATTGTAATGGTCAGTCAATAATGTTATTTATGTTCTATAGTGTCAGTATATTCTTAAAATTACATTTATCAGGTTGATATATCTCAAACCCCGAAGGATATTATGTCAGTTCCATTAAAAGACTCTATTTTATCAGTGTATGAGGGAATTGAGTGAATATGTGTGTTGTAATGAATATTTCATGATGGGGAAGGGATTAAAATAAATATTCATGTTTATAGAGTTCATATTTATCTAATTTATAAATCTCAGGTTTCACAGAATTGAATTTAAGATGATTTAATAGTCTTTTTAAGACCCTAGCTAGATTACTAGTTTTTAATAACTAGTTTTACTGAAATTGATGCAAAATAGGTTTTGTTAACCCAAATTGAGATCTGTCAGTTCTTGTAGATCAGTAATATACCCTCCTTCCCATATAAATCTCCAAAACCATTTTTGGTTTTGGATGTACCACCCTTTTGCATCCTTTCTACGTAGGCTCTTTCTTGACCAAAATAGCGAGAAATCCCCAAATTCACCCAAAACACCTATAACCTTCCAAAACTTTAATAAAATATATAAATACCTTTTATATAATAAATTAAGGCTGTAAAAAACCTCTGTAAGTTTTTCAAAGCCTCTGGTTGAAGCAGGCAGAACTACTCTCCTTAGTTGCACGGTTTGGCTGCCCAGAAGCGTGGTAGTAGGTTTCCGTGGTGTGGATTCTGAAACCTAAATGGAACAAGATATAAATGTGTCAGGAGAGATGAAATTCAATTTCTGACATCCCTTTTATTTCTTCTCATTGATCACTCTTGTCCTCTGCAAAATTCCCCAAATAAACCATTATTTTGCCAATCTGAGAAGGCTCTGTATGGACTCCTTAAAATTCAGAAATATTTAAGAAAAAATTTACAGAATTAGAGTGTTAAGGTATGTACACTAGACTTTGGACATTATAGTGGTATCAGAGCACTTTCCTTGGCTCATCCTGTGGAAAGTAACTCTCAGTGGAAAAGTAGCTCAGTAATATCTTCAAGTTGCAGTTGTGGAATTAGTTCCATTCATGGGAGATTTAGAATTTGAGTTGTATGAAGAAGAGCATTAAAAAATGGATGATCAATAATATTTAAGAATTTTTATGCAAATAACATTGAAAGGGATGAAATATGTATCCCAAAGCATCATTCAGACAAATCAAGAGACTAGAGAATTCCTTTCCAAGCAATTGGCAAGCAAACATGGAAAAGGGAGTAGTAGTGTCTCTCACAATGAAGGAAATAAATATGGAGAGTCTATGTTTTCAAAAAAATTAACACATGTAGGTTATTTGAATACCAATAATCGATTAAGAAAGGAACTAAGTTGTTCTACCTCTCAAAGTAAAGGAAAAGAAAAGAGGACAAAAAGTGAAGATTCATTAGAGCCATCTATACATGGTTTCTTTGAGAGATTATTTGGGTTTTACCCAAAGAGAGATCAGCCTATTAGCAGCATCCATGAGGATGATGAGTTACCAAATCCTTCATCAGAAGGAGATGGAGAATACACACGCACAACTAAATATCTAACAGTCCAACATCTAGTTGTTGCTAACATGGAAGGTGAAATGACTCCAAATTTCTTTGTGGTTGATTTCAAGATGAGTGCAGACGAGATGGGGAAGATTGATGATGGTGAGATATATTTTGGATCTGATCCAAAAGGGAAACACAATTCATATTTATAGTCACCCCTTGAGCCTCACAAGGGAGAAAAAATCGAGTAGATCTCAGTAGGGTGTGAAGCAGAGAAATGGGTGGGTGAACAAGCCATCATAATTCCACCACATAAGGAGGAGAACATAACACATGGAAATTTATTAAAATATGATTTCTATGCGTCATTTTGTAAGTCTGATATGGCAGCCACTTCCAGTGAAGAGTTCAGAATGGTTGAGCCCCCTAGTGACGAGGTTCAAAATTTCGGTGTAAAAAATGAATGCAATATGAAGGATGAAACTTTGAGAGAATATCTTTCTGGTGCACCAAGGATGAATGAGCATTTAAGTTGCAGCCCAAACTATGTTGTTGAGCACTTAAAATATGAATATTTTGCAGAAACAACCTATGGATCAGATTTCAAAACCTCGAGTGCACCGCATGAAATTGATCTGGTGATGGAAAATGAAGAGGAGGAACATCTACAAGAACCTCATGTTCTTGCAGGGTCATTGAATATGGATGAACAGACGATCCAAGAGGCCCTAAAAATTCTCCATGACACTCATGCTTCAGTGTCAAAGATGTGTTGGGAAGCTTCTTTAATGGAAGATCAATCTTCCTTTGAAGCCATGGAGAATATCCAGAAAGCAATGTCCAAAATCAAAGGTAATTTCTCACAATTGATTTCAGATAAAAATGACATGTTTGACCTTGTTGAGTTATTGTGGGAAGCATCACTACATAAGGAAGAACGTATTTGCATATATGAAGAAGAGAACTACAAGCTTAAAGGTGATTTGTTGGCCACCCAATATTCTTTGAGATACACTCAAAGCGCCCTCTTAGAATCACAAATGAAGATAGAACAATTCCAACAAGAGTGGAAAGAATTGACTGAATCCTCAATCTTTCCTGAGAGTCACCCCTTTTGGGTAAATGGCATGGAGAAACCTCATGATTGGGTGGACCATGAGGAGCATTCTATTCAGTATGTGCTTTAAGAGTGTGCAGAACAGTTTTATGAGAACCAAGCACTTGATTTCTTTCCAAGGAAACGTGAGTTGTTCACTAGTGGAAAATGAGAGTTTAGTGACCAAAAAAATGACCAAAACCCGCATATCAATGACCACTTTTGGTTTGGTGATCGCTGGTGGCTAATTTGTGGTCTTTTATTATGCGACCAAAATTGGTCATTTTTATTTTGGTCATTTATAGCTTGTCAGTTGGTCATTAATTTGGCCATATATTTGGTCATTAATTTGGTCATATATCTGAATCAATGGCCAAATATATGACCACATTTATGACCAAATTAATGACCACATAACAAACTAGAATATGACCAAATTTGGTCGTGTAATAAAAGACCGTAAATTAGCCACCAAAACTGTTTTTTGGTCATTGGTATGCGAATTTTGGTCATTTTTTTAGTCATTTATATCTCATTGTTTGGTCACGTATCTCTCAATTTGTTGTCATTTTATATGCGAATTTTGGTCATTAATCTCATTTATTGGTCACTAATTTAGTCATGTTTAATCGATTTATGTGGTTATTATATTTTAGTAATTTTAATGGTGTCCATTATTAATCAATATAAATTTTTAATATGATGTTAAATTTACATTAAAAAAAGAAATAATAAATTATTTATCATCATCTAATAGACATGTGATTTATGCAATGTCACATTAATTAGTTAGTTGCAACACTTATGAATAATATAAAGTAAAATCATATAAGGTTTAAACCACACAAATTATATTATATGAAATGTCAAGTATTACAATAAATATGAGTTTTCTCAAAAACTATCTCCATATAAGTTTACATGAAAATCATCTAGTACATCAATGACTTTTCAAAATATTACAATTGTTAAACCATCCCACTTGTACTTGGATGCTAAGCCATACTTAGATCACGCAGTAGCTTCAATTAACCCATACTTAGCAGCTTGAAAACCTCAGCATGAGGCTCTTCATACTCAATGGCAAAGCCTCAACAACAGGCTCTTCATACTCAATGCCCACTTAGTTATTAAGTTCACTCCTGCAAAATCCAATAAAAAAATCTCAGTTGTAAAGTAGAAAAACAAGGAACTATAAAATAGAAAAACAATGAAACAAATTATTTATAATGTTCAATAGCTAACAACAACAAGGGATGCCAGCAGCAAAGTCCCTACCTTTAAAAAAAATTGAAATAAAAACCTAAAAGGAAATTGGAAACTCTTGTAAAATCATATACTTGAAAGTTGTGTAATGTTATCTTTTATCAGAAAATGCCCAACTCCCATAATGATCTTAGGATCGACAAATAATCACAAAATAATTGGCAATGCAAGGTAAGGAACACATCATTACCTTCATTTTTCTATAATGAAAGCATTCTAGAGAAAAGTACAAAAATCTATTGTTCTGATTATGGATGCATAGTGGTGGCAAATACCTATAAATCTCTGCAGATTTTTCAGCATAGGAATGGAGTTACACCATCAGTTAGTGAAAAAAAATCAGCAACACTAGAAACAAAAATACTTTGGTCGAATTAGGAAGCTATAGAACACTTGTCTAACATAGATAAATAACAATTAAATACTATCGCATATATTAATAGTTGCAATTAAATGAAATAAATGACTACAGAGAGACATGAATATGATATATACATTGGCTGTGTGTTGTTGAACCCTTGCATTCATGCAGTACTAATTACAATTGAACACCATTCCGCATATACAATGATCAAATCTCTACATATTTTTCAGCATAGGAATGGAGTTACACCATCAGTTAGTAAAAAAAAATCAGCAACCCTAGAAACAAAAATACTTTGGTCGAATTAGGAAGCTATAGAACACTTGTCTAACATAGATAAATAACAATTAAATACTATCGCATATATTAATAGTTGCAATTAAATGAAATAAATGACTACAAAGAGACATGAATATGATATATACACTGGTTGTGTGTTGTTGAACCCTTGCATTCATGCAGTACTGATTACAATTGAACACCATGCCGCCTATACAATGATCAAATCTCTATAGATTTTTCAGCATAGGAATGGAGTTACACCATCAGTTAGTAAAAAAAAATCAGCAACCCTAGAAACAAAAATACTTTGGTTGAATTAGGAAGCTATAGAACACTTGTCTAACATAGATAAATAACAATTAAATACTATCGCATATATTAATAGTTGCAATTAAATGAAATAAATGACACAGAGAGACATGAATATGATATATACATTGGCTGTGTGTTGTTGAACCCTTGCATTCATGCAGTACTGATTACAATTGAACACCATGCCACCGATACAATGATCAAACATACTATTAAAAAATGGAATTCCTAATAGCATTAGAGATTGGGGTCTCTTACCTACTTCCCTGGCATGGTCAAGGAAATCAAGTTTATATTACAAGTTGCAGGTTCAAGTTATGTGAAATCGTGAGGCTTTAGCATGTGTTATTTGGTAATATATTGGCCCCAAACAAAATCTAACAAGATCTCTCATTAAATTTCTAGGAGTATATGCATAAATTTATTTAAGGAAAATCATGTACCTGCTGTAACAATCCCATTTACAGCAGAGGCATATAAAAGATCTAGACATCAGCAAATAGTCCAATAACCTCCATCTAGGAATCCATATTTTCTAAATGATTTCACACAAAATTAAGATCAGTTTGACTAAAATTGTCTACAATATATTTCTTTGCATGTATTAATTAATACAAATCCAATATTATTATGCTATGTGTACACAATCTATGGCTTAAGCCTAAAAATCACAGTTGGGGATCTCTACTAGTTTTTTCATAAAATTGGAAAAATATTATCCAACAGATTGTAGCCTTCCCAATAAACCATTATATATATATAAGGATCTCAATCAAAAAAGTGGGTATGTGAAGCAAATAAGACCCAAGTATCCCATAAACAAAGGAACCTTATCCGAGAATCCTCAGCAGCAAGAATGCTTTGTATTGGGTGGATCATCTCCATCTATAATCTTGATTCTGTTGAGAGAGCGAAAGAAACATGGGTGGTTAAATTTTGATTTTTCAATGGTTAAAATTAAAAGTATACAAAGGGTCCCTGTCCATTTAAAATTATTTCAAGATAAAAATGTATGCATGGAGACGATAATTCCCTGAGAAGATAAAACAAAGGTATCAAAGCTATATTTATCATGATGTGGATAATTTTTTCTTGCAACCACCCTTTCAGTATATTACAAAAGATGAGGTGTATCGTCTTTTCCTGTAGTGATCTATTACAAAAGGTACTTGACACTGGAAATACATACCGATTTTCTAATATCTACAGGGATATCATTTAATGGGTTACCCCGCAGTCCTTGAACAGACTGTGCAATGCTTCTTTAATGTGTTAGTGATAGTGTTAGTGATATACTTGTCAACTATGCAATGCTTCTTTAATGTGTTATTGATATACTTCTTGAATAGGTTAAGATTATAACCTGAAAAACTTGGTGCATGCCTTTGATTTGCTTCCTAAACCTGTTGGTAACAACTCCTTTTCTGTTCAAGAACATTAACTTATTATTTCAGTTCCTTTATGTACGTGAAGCTTATTTATTGTATATAATAAATTCCTTCTCTTCTTTACTACTTCCAGACATGAAAATACAAACCAATAAATATTATCAGAGAATTCATAATTGATTTTATAATTAAATGCATAACTTTGTAAGGAACACTCAAAAAACAAATAGCCACTTTACTGATCGCTCAGCTGAATATGATTCTCTGAAATGATAGATGATAAAGGAACAAGGGTTGGAGATCTGCAGAGTCTTGGGTTACACATTATATCATCCAATGTGTTATTAAGCATATTGGCTCGATAAATCCGCCATATAAGGACATCAAAATTGAATTCAAAAAATTAATTTTTGGGGGAGCACATGATTTTAAAATGTACAACTCACACATACATTGATGGGTGTTAAAAATGCAAAAATAAGCATTATAATTGTTTATTTAGAATTAATCAACTCAAAATCCCTTCCAAATGTCTAGAAGCAAGAGAGACCAGCATTGGCCTCCAAGTGATTTTGATTCCAAGAGGAGTCCTAATAGATCATGTAAATATAAAAATGCATGTAATACCAGACAACTTCAAAAATCAATAAAGTAATCTCCAATAATACCCAGACCCTGATGTCAAATTTACCCTCCCAAAAAAATCCTAAGCTTCCATCAAAGTGTAACCCCTACACAAATGACAAATAACAAGTTAAATTCATTTCAAACCTTGGAGTCATTTCACTAGGGCCAACCACAATAAATGGAATAATGAATAGCCAATAATCTTATACTAGACAGAGGCTTCACATGCTTATTGATAGCTGGCAATTTGATGGTGTATGTTTAGACATACTGGAGGCTGACTATTTGTCTGTGTACGTTCAAATATAAATGGTACCATATTATATAATAGAGATGCTACACAAATTTTTTAATCACCTTGATCAACCTGTCTAATGAGTTGCCACAAGTTGAAAACCTCATTCAGGTCCTAACTCCTGATAAGCCCACCATCTAACATGATGTAGAAAGTTCAAAACAGAGAAAATGATTCTCAATAAAATCATTACCCTAACATCAAATTCTTAATCCCCTTGATCAACCCATATAATGAGTTGTCACAAATTCAAAACCTCGCTAAGATCCTGATAAGCCCAAAACCCAGAAAATGATTCTCAACAAAATCATTACAAAGAAACACATAGTAAAATGGTATCTAACAATTTGGTTTGCTGGTTCACAACTTCTAGTGGAGATATAGAATACATTCCACACAAACCCTGA
>LPNX010152534.1:11967-65282 GCA_001517045.1 Pseudotsuga menziesii | reverse complement strand
ATTCAATATATAATTTTTTATCCCCTTGATCAACTCATCTAATTAGATTGTCACAAGTTCAAAAAATCAGTTAGGTCCTGATAATCCCACCTAATGTGGTGTCACGACTTCAAAGCCCAAAAAAATCATTTCAATTGATAAAACCAAGGGCCTGATGTGAAGCAAGGCTGTGAGATGCTCAATTAGAAGTTGAGAATGAGAGGAAAAAGCTCAGGCTTGCAGAGCAACAGCAAAAGTTGCTTGAACATGATTTGTTTTGAGAAAGAAAAACTGTGGATGAAGAAAAACAGATAGGATGTATTACAACAGTTTCATCTCATTAATATTACAAAAAAATCAGCTGCAACTTTGCAACACCACAATTACATTCAGATATGTTTCTCAAAGCACATAATCATGTGTTTTATTGTGAAACAACAAAAAAAATTCTAGGAAGGAGCAAATCATCACCTGCAAATGTAAAAATACATGTTCTTCACTTGAGCCATTCACATAAGCCTCTGGGATATTTGTCCTTGGTGGAAACATGTTCTAACCCCCATGCACATCGTGATCAATACAAACTTAGGCGAATTTATCAAAATGTAAAATTGTGAAAATAATAGTATAATAATAACAACAATGTTTTTGTAAAAGAGTAATAATAATACATCGTGCATAAAATAACTTATCTCACATCTGAAATTCTAATAGACTATCTGCAACTGTGCTGTAAAGATAGTATAAAGCTTAACAAATTGTGCATCATAAAAATCTCTGAAATTTAGCCCTGAAATTTAGAGAAACTGATAAGAGATCCTAAATTTTAGGACCTTGCGTTGGGTAGACATTTTAAGCCACACACAAGCAGACACCATGCACACATCACACATGCTTGTACCCACCCATCCACCCATGCATGTGTACACACCCTACTTAAAGTGCTGCAAGCTTATGGGCAGAAATCAATATCTTAAAAAATACAATTCAATTGAGACATTTGTCACATTCTTGAACATGCATACCATTCATAGGGCATAAATTAATAGTTCACCAAAACCGGGCACATGGCCACGATATGATTGTCACAAGTCATCTAAGGATGTTAAACAAATAAACAAAGAGATAAGTCAGCATGAACAAGAAATTATATTATATCAATATGCTTCTTGTTCCACTTGTCTTGTCTCTTCATTTATTTGTTTAATGTAGAATCAATTTTTAAAGCCACCACTTTTATCACGGCATTGGCCCATGAAAAAATCATACCAAGACAAAGTTTGGCACATCCACTCAATCAAGCGAGGGACATTCCACTTGAGTCAATGCAGCATTGGACCCAGAAAAGGGTTGACTTAAAGGAGTCAATTTGAATTTGATTTTGGAGGTCAAATCAATTAAAACGGGGTGAGTTTGAATAGGCCAACCTTCCACCAAGAAGCAGTGCATACCCATACAATTGGAAGAAACCCACATGCACTCGACTGAAGAAGACAATGCATTGAAATTTTGAGAAGGTACAGCTTGTAAACAGCAGAAGATTGAAAAATTTGACCCAGCAGCATTGGAAATTTGAGAATGTACACAATAATTTATTGCGATAAAATTCTCAGAGCACAAAGTTCATAATCATTCTTGAAGATATAAAAAGTGATAGTGATCTGGACTCTGATTTTAAGTGATATGAACTAAATACTCCACAAATTATAAATTGAAACTTTGTTATAAATCCTTCTACAAATTATAAGCGGATATTTCCCAGGAGTTATAAGTTGAATTGTTAAAGGAGTCACAGGTATTTCTATTGTGTATAGAGTCATAAGTATATATTTTTTGGATTAATAAGCAGATCAGATATGGCCAACATCAAAAATTTCAAGATGCCAGAGAATCCCACAAACTTAATGAGAAAAAATGCCTAGCCTGAAAGAAGAAAATGGAACAAATTATTTCCTATATTGACCTCGTGGAAATAGTCACTGGGGCAATTCCAAAACCAGAACCCATGACTAATGACTATAAGTGCAAAACTAAAAATAATCTACTTCCTTTTGCTTAAAAATAACTCTGAAAGTGATGCTCAGGTTTGATCAAAATGATGCCATAGAGAATAATTCTAGATGCTTCAAAATACCAGTCTAATATAAAAGAAGATGTTCTACGGCCTAAGAGAATTCTTAACAACCTTTCAATATAATACGTGCCTTTTGGAGAAAACTACAGGAAGGTTGTCATGAATAGGTGAAGTGCACTAGTCTACAATGATAGGTTTACTAGTAATACAATCTACAAATGTGAGGAAGCATCCGTTGGGTCCACGACTCCCCACAAGGTTATCCTTCCAAAAAAAGCTAAAAAAGGAAACCAAGTTCCCCCTATTTTTGTACCTATGTAAGCTAAATTCCAACTAATCGAATACTTTTTTAATTATGAAAAATAAAAATAAAAACTTACAAGTCAAAGACATGCTTTTTATCTTACCAGTCATCATTAGATCCATTTGGTGTTGTATACAAAGAACCATCTTTTCTCCAATCCTCAATCAGCTGTTTATTGTAAGGATTGTCTGCTAGCACTCCTGTAGCACGCTTGTTGTGCAATAAAATGAGAGGCCATTTATTCTTCAGGATTCTTTGGCGCAACACATTGACTATAGAGCATAACTGTAAAGAAATAAAGAAATTGCAGAGATAGTAAAACTTTAATGATGCATTATGAGTAAGATATATTAGCAGCAATGAAATGTCTTTCCATACCCAACTAAATCTAAATGACATACAAATCCATGAAGTGTGATGCAAATATAAAAATGGATATAAACCGACTACTTTCTCACTAACTTGAGAAACACTAAAACCGCCATCAACAAAGTTCCACTGATAAAGGCCTATATTTGCACCATCCACAATAAAGTCATATGGCCCATGGCAATCCAAACATTCCTGGATTAAAAGGAGCACATTATTTTGACAAATATTAAGTTCATCGGCAATCTGTTTAAAGCTCATGACTCAATTTGATTTTAAAACATGACATACAAACAACAGAAAATTACAAATTAGAATCAAACTTTCTATAAGATTCTTGCATTTTCCTAATACAAACTTATTAAGCTTCCTGAGCATTCATCCAACCAGGATGAAGTATATCACATGATTTTCCATATCAAAGCATTTCAAAATCTAGAAATACCCATTTCAAGATGTCAGTGGTCCACTAGACTATGATCTAGAGGTCAGGTATAACTTAAAAGCATTGATATTCACAAGTTCAAACCCATCAAAGTCAGGGAAATTTTAAAACTAAATAAAATATGATTCAATCAAGAATTACTCATACCGGGAATCAGTGTTACTGTAGTTTTCAGATAAGAAATTTGGGATAAATCCCTTCCTCCAAGGGCTTCTAAAACCATATGAATTAACGTTGAGGGGGGAAAAATATGCCATAGAGAATAAGTCCAGGTTTTAAAACATTGTACAACCCAGATTTGTGAATCTTAGCAATATGCAGGGTTGAGAAGTGTGTAGTTAGCTTCAATTAGGATTTTTTCATAGAAAGTGCAGATCCATGTCAAATTCAACGAAGTCCTGGGAAATTTTGGTAGAATATATACACTCCACTTGCCACTGCTCAACCAAAGGAAATAGATTGAATGGTGCTAATAGTTCCTCCATAATGCTAATTCTGAGCAGATTAGCCTCATCATGATAAGAGGAAGCTAGACTAAAAAAAAGAAGGCTTTCATTGAAGAAGAATCTTATACTCCTAACCATCTATGCATGTCCACTTCCCAAGCCAACACAGCCAATTGTCAACTAATATACCGTGATTCAAAACCAGAGGTTTGCAAACACACATATCAAGCTTATGAATCTCTCTGGCATGGAAAGCAGGCAACATAAAATTGTCTCGTGATCATTACTTTCCCTAAATAGCAATTATGCATTGCACCACTATCTTAGGCATGCAGTTTTCTCCAGTATTGCAACTACGTAACACAACCATTGTCACTTGCACTAAATGAAAATCTGGGTAAGCACAATCTTCGTACACTTCTAGGAACATTACAACATGACTTTCGAATGGACCTTATTCATTTCATCCCTTAGTGAGAACACTATGAGGATATTTGGGGAGAACCATCCACACAATGAAAAGGGAAATATTGGCTGATCCTTTCAGTGGATCAAACTCAGTGGGAAATCCATCATTTTAGATGTGACAACAAGGTTTCCAATGTATCGAATGAGACTTTGGCACCATATTTTAGATAGTTTTGGTTGACTATTCTTCATTGCCTCCACCCGTGTGAACACTATGGTATTGGATTTTTTTCCCAACTCTTCTTCACTAGTTTTATCATCAATGAAGGGTCGATCGACCTTTCCAAAAAATATAGTATTTTATATCAACCAACCCTTTGATCAGTCTCACTTATACGGGAAAGAATACATTCAAGAAATATTGATCAATGCTTAAAATGTATAAATCTATGTTTTAAAACCATAGTTCAAGAAGTGTCAACTAACACTTATATGTTGTCTTCTGCCTCAAGAAGTCTATGGTAGAGGTAGTGTATTTCAACACTTTTACAAAAATCTATATTGGAAAAAGGGTCAGATGACCCATCTAACATATTTTTATGTTGTAGGAAGTGTTGATTGATCCTTCTGCGGAATCCTCTTTTGTAGAGATTAGAATTATGGATGAGGATTGCTTAGATGACCCATCAAAAATATTCTAGGGAAAGGATGTCACGTCCCCATGCCCCCGATCGACGTAGAGGACGCGATCTACGAGCTTGATCAGACCGGGCTAACCGCCCATAAACATATGCAGGAATAAAAATTTCATAAAACAAATTGCCTAAACATGCACATTGAACATTTATTTTACACAGCGGAAATCCATGAACATGTATAGCAAGTAATGGCAAAACATAATGCTGAAGTAGAATGCATTTATCATGTTCATTTCATTTTCATTACAATAAATTAAGAATTGCAGAGGTAAAATACACAAGATCACTTATCTTATAAAAGCTTTGCTCCACAACCAGCTATGCCGCTGCAACGTTCCACCCAACCATAGGCCAGCATGCTCCTTAATCTCTCAGCAGCGCTTCCACCCCCGAGCTGGGCATGATTCTCCAAGGAATAAGGGAACTAGCAGGCTTACACATAGCCAGGATACACAAAACACATAGCCAAGCCAACCAAGTTGGGTTTATCAGGCCGTTAAGGAGCTGAAGAAGGCAATTTGCTAAGCTGGTGAGCTCGTAACAGAGCCAAGAACACCTACACCAAAACTAGCCTGACCTCTAAGACACCCATCCACACCCAACACAAGGAATCAGTCCCTTCTCTGCTACACAGTCCCTCAGGCCCCGCATTCCCTTCCAGTGCTATTCAGGGGTGATGGAGAAGAAGTTCAGCCCTCTAGTTCTGCCTGTGTGGTTTCTAACACCAGGTTTATCAAGCAACCAAGCCAAAATCCTTACTCCTCACACAGTTTGAAAACCAACAATTGCACTCTGGCTATTAATTCAGCTCTCACAGCTTAAACAGGGAAAACGAATTGCACAGCCCCATACATAACAGCAAAATGGCTCACAATATGGGGGAAAAACACACAGTCCTGAAGCTTATCAGGGAAACCAACTCACAGCAGGGAAAAACGTCCCAAATAGCCAGTGCGTGAGGCCCAAAAGTTGCTGAGACAGTCAAAAATGTGAATGGCTCTTCCCAGCCATGGTAAAAACACATGAATTCAAAAGAAACATGAATGGAAAATGCACTAGTAGCTCCAAAAACGTGAGGAAGACAACCCAGGCCCTGGCATTACAAAAACAACCTCCAATCCATGGGAAAAATGAAGCTAACAGCCAAAATCATGGAAAGAAAGACACAGGAAAATCTCCAGCTGCTCCCAAAACGTGAGGAAACTGAAAAACGTGAATGCCTGGCAGAATGGCCTGCGTTTTTGGGTATTTTTCCTGCCAGGGAAGTCAGAACACGTTTTTCAAAAATGGGTCTCTGCCCAATTCGAATTTTTGGTTGCCCATACTCTTCCCCTTCCATGCAATAACTAACTCAACCACATTCTGGCAGAATTAAATGATTGGAGAAAAAGACAAGAAAGGTAGTTGACAGCTTGGGTGGGTTTCCTCATAGACATTTGGCTTTTCCCCATTGGCCCATAGGTTAAATATTTCACCCCCCTTATCCTTATAAAATCATGCCCCATTCGATTTAGTTGCCGCGACCGTAGCTGGTTGTGTCCATTAATTAATTATGATGCATATTTACATGATGGCCAACATAATATATGCCGGATGCCCCGATATACCATCGGTGACAAATTTGAATCCAAAACATAGCATTACCGATCAATGGCGGGGCCTTGGCCTTTATCTCCACACCATGATCATTACAATATATACATCATGTACATTTAATGTAACGGGGTCAAAAGCGGGGCATTACAAAGGATCGGCTGACTCTTCTACCCAATATCCCTCAATGGTTGATCCAATGGTCATGAAGTGTTTGCTGACCCTTCAATGCACCTCTCATGGCCTTGACACCATCATTGAGGAATTTTCAATTATACCTTATTTGTACTCTCCCTCCATGATCACATTATAGTGGAGGAAGTGTTGATCGCTCCTTCTAGGGGTATTTTATGATCTAGGAAGGGCCGATCGACCCTCCAATGTGTCTCCCTTCGAGGATAAGTCAAATCATAATATGGTAGTGGTATCACTATGGCATCAACATCATATTCAGTAAATATCACCTACATGCAACCTCATCCAATGTCCACATCTACCTACAGGAAGCATGCTAGGTATAATTGTATACAATATCCATATCATCCTCCTTAAGAATAATCTATCTCTAAAGGACTCAGTGAAGGAAATGGATAGTTATAATTGTATACAGTATCCATATCAGACTCCTTAAGAATAATCTATCTCTGAAGGACTCAGTGAAGGAAATGGATAGTTTTTTATTGGTTTCACATTATTTAGGTCATCACATTCCACCCTTTTTTCCCCTATCTCGCCCCCCTTCAATAAAAGAGGTTATGTGGGAAAATAGAGAATGTTATTTATAGGTATTCTGAAACATACTTTTGTGTTAATGTTGTAAACCGATAATGTAGATACCTATTTTTTCCTTAATATTGTGACCAATATGAAGCATCCAAAATTTCTCTCTACTAAACAACTCCATTTCTAAAAAAATGAGAAAGAATTAAAAAATGGCATGTCTATTGTTGTGTCTGCAACATTTGCAATGAATGTTTTCCCATTCATTTTTAGTACTTGTTGCAAATATGAATAATTGTTTTCACATAGGCTTCATCCTCATATTTGGTGGGAAAAATGAAAATGAAAATGGAAATGTCAAACACTTTTTTTTTGGAATTTTGCTTAACACATCATTCTCGGAATGTAGTGATCAAATCAGGGAATTATTTTAATGTTTTGGGAATGAAAGTAAATAATGTTTCAAAATTAGGCCTGGATGTGATGTTGTTTCCATTTATTTCTCTTTTGTGTGTGACAACAATGAGACTTGGCATGCTTTTTCATTCTAAAAAGAAAAGAAAATTTACTTTCCCCTTTTAAGAAGGGTTTTTTTTAATTGAGGGAAATATGGAATTTTCAATGAATCCTAAAATGTTTTATTTTGGTGCTAGTCGAGGTAAATTGTTAGGTGTTGTTTTTAAAAAAAATGTGTAATAATTGATGCCAGAAATATCGAGTCCATCCAAAATCTACCCCCTCCTACATTAAATAAATTCATCCAATTTTACACGGGTAAGATAAATTGTACTTAGGTATGTGCCTAGTTTTGCAAAAACATTAGATCTATGCATAAACTGTTAAGAATAGAACCTAATTTTTGTGGGATAACAGTTCTCAAAATGAATTTAAGTCTATAAAGGAGGAGAAAAGGCTATAAGATTCATAAGTTACCTAGAGACATACAGTCTAGTCAAACCCTACTATTTCTTTAACAAAACCTATATGTAACTAATAAAACAAATTAAACATTTATTCACTTGAAACAATTTTAATACTGAAAATAATTTAAATTAAATTTTACATGTCACATCTTACTCATAACATAATCCCAGAGACTGTTGGACAATGACATTTACCTAGCAGCTACAGACTAGGTTTTAGTCTATGAGTAAATCTTGTTCACCCTGCTTTATACCTATTGAAATTTTTTTTGAAAGTTCTCTGATAGCTCGGTGGGAATTTCTCAAAGATTGAAGGGTTAATAAATGCTTAATAATTGTATGGGTTAATCAATTGATCTGAGATACTTTTGGATAATATAATTTTCCCTAATAGTTGTGGAGTAGGATTTTTGGATCCAAGAGTATTGGATAATGGAATTTCCCTAACAGTTGTGCAGTAAGGTTTTTGGATCTGAAATACTATTGGATAATGTCCTAATGGTTCTAGAGTAGGGTTTCTGGATACAAGAGAATGTTGGATAATAGTTCCCCCATAATTCCAATTCTAAGCACATTAGCCTCATGATGATAAGAGGAAGCTAGTTTGAAAAAAAGAAGGTTGTCATTGGAGCAGACACTTATACTCCTAACCATCTGTGCATGTCCACTTCCCAAGCCAACACAGCTAATTTTCAACTAATATACTGTGATTCAAAACCATAGGTTTGCAAACACACATATCAATCTTATGACTCTCTCTTGCATGGAAAGTAGGAAACATAAAATTGTCTCATGGTCATTACTTTCCCTAAATAGCAACTATGCATTGAACCACTATCTTAGGCATGCAGTTTTCTCCAGTATTGCAACTACGTAACACAACCATTGTCACTTGCACTAAATGAAAATATGGGCAAGCACAATCTTCGTACACTTCTGGGAACATTACAAAATGACTTTCGAATATAGTTACTCATCTTCAACAGACTGTTTGTTTCTTCCTGCTTATGAAGGACCATTTCCCTACTCAAGGATTAAAGTTATTTTTTTTATATTATGTTGCAATATAATTGTGCTTAGTTTCATGATTTGGAAAGTTCGACTTAATAGACATTCCAATCCTCTCAAATGAATTAGTTTCTTAAAAGAAGCAACAAATGTCATGAAATGAAGTTATACAGAACCCAAACCATCTTACTTATCCCCAGTACCTCCAATGAGTCTCATCCATGACTCTATACAGTCTAAATTGCTTTTGAAACTCTGCTACAAGAAAAATTTAAAATTTGCAACTTAATTTGCTATCATAGAGATATCTAAAAGATGTCATTCTTTACCATTTCTATTATTATCTCTACTTTCTGTAGTACAGTTGGAAGCTTGTTCTAGATATCCTACAGATAATCCTACCCACTAGAGATAACATAGAATTGTATGATCATTTATCTGCATGCAAAATTTATTTACCTGAATGTCATCTGGCAAATTCATAGAAGACACCATCAACAGAGAAGCCTGATTATAGTTGATGTCCACTAGCCATCGTTTTCAAACAACCTGAAATTTGAAATGAACTGAGGTAAAGATCATTTTGAAAAAGTAATAACAAGCATATTCATAAACGTGTATTGATACAAATTACAATGTAGGAGCAGTTTAACAAAATTGTGAGACTTAATATGTTCCTGTTAGATGAATCCTGTAGAGCACAACATAAGAACAAAAATAGGGTGTTTTCAAGATAATCAACTAACAACCAACTAAAGCTGGAAAAGCACAGTGAAAAGAAAACTGTAATTTGAATAGCACTGGCATAAATATCTTTTGACAATAAGTGCATTGGTTGGAGAGCTTAGCTAGGTATTCTCTTTACTTTTTAATTTGTGTTCTTCAATGGTGAGCATCCAGAATTGTGCAAAGTAATAGATTCTTCCCCAAATGGCATCCTGTTTTAGGTTCTAGGGGAGTATGAGGATAAATATCTCTTTATTTATTTTTCCAAAGGAGAACCTTGTAGGGAAACCCAAAGGAACAAAGGTTTGGGTTCTTGGAATGGACAAAAACAAAGCACAATATTAAAATGGAGTTCAAACACGTCAAGCTTCATGACCAGTCACAATAGTCTTATTTGGGAGAAAAGATAATACAGTAGACCAAGAGGTTAAATTTAGTTGATTCTAACAAAAGGATTGAAAAATGATTGATAGTTTCAAAAACCTCAATAACATGGTGTCCTCTTTTTAGAGGTTTGGATTCTTTGAATGGACAAAAGTAAAGCACGATATAAAATGGAGTTCAAAAAGTTTAAGATTCATAACCACAATAGTCTTATTTGGGAGGAAAGATAAAAAAGTAGATTAAAAGAGGTTAAATTCACCTGATTCTGAAGAAAGTATTGAAAAATGCTTGATACTTGATTCAAACTCTAATATTGCTATTATGATTGATTCATGCCCTAATCAAGTTTTGAAACATTATGAAATGGTTACTCAATAATGGTAGCTACAATGTCATCATTGAATTTTATTTCTTCCTGCCACTTGTCCGTGGATGCAAAATTTTAATATTTTATGTATTTTTTAGTAAACCAATTCAGCAAATTCAAACTGGTTCAATCCAAGCCAAGTCCAGGTTTTAAAACATTATACAACCCAAATTTGTGAATCTTAGCAATATGCAGGGTTGAGATTCAAGAAGTGTGTAGTTCACTTTAGTTAGGATTTGTTCATAGAAAGTGTAGATCCATGTCAAATTCAACAAAGTCCTGGGAAACTTCAGAAGAATATATACACTCCACTTACCACTACTAAACCAAGTGCACTAGATTGAATGATGCTAATAGTTCCCCCATAATGTTAATTCTGAGCACATTATCCTCATCATCATAAGAGGAAGCTAGTCTGAAAAAAAGCAAGTTGTCATTGAAGCAGACACTTATACTCCCAACCATCTGTGCATGTCCACTTCCCAAGCAAACACAACCAATTGTCAACTAATATACTGTGATTCAAAACCTCAGGTTTGAAAACATACATATCAAGCTTATGACTCTCTCTGGCATGGAAAGAAGGAAACATAAAAATGTCTCATGGTCATTACTTTCCCTACATAGCAAGTATGCATTGCACCACCATCTTAGGCATGCAGTTTTCTCCAGTATTGCAACTACACCACACAACCATTGCCACTTGCACTAAATGAAAATCTGGGCAAGCACAATCTTCATACACTTCTGGGAACAGTACAACATGACTTTCGGAACTAGTTACTCATCTTCAACGGACTGCTTGTTTCTTCCTTCTTATGAAAGACCATTGCCCTGTTTAAGCATTAAAGTTATTTTTTTATATTATGTTGCAATATAATTGTGCTTAGTTTCATGATTTGGAAATTTTAACTTAACATACATTCTAATCCTCTCAAATGAATTAGTTTCTTAAACGAAGCAACAAATGTCATGATATGAAGTTATACAGAGCCTAGACCATCTTACTTGTCCCCAGTGCCTCCAATGAGTCTCATCCATGACTTTATACAGTCTAAATTGATTTGACACTCTTCTACAGGAAAATTTAAAACTTGCAACTTAATTTGCTATCATATAGATATCTAAAAGATGACATTCTTTACCATTTCTATTATTATCTCTACTTTATGCAGTACAGATGGCGGATTTTTCTAGATATCCTACAGTTAAGCCTACCCACTGGAGATAACATAGCCTATGGGACAGACCACCTCGCATGTTGTTTTCTGCAATTCAATCCTTTGCCTATTCAACTTGATGATAAATAGCGCCCCCAATTTTTCCACGGTCCCCTCGTTGAATAAATCATCCCAAGATTTATCAAAGTCAAGGCGTTTACATACCTGTCCCTACTGTCCTAAAAGGTTTCACACTCTAAAATGAAATGTTTTTTCTGTCTCCACTTTACCAGTGGTGCAGAAAATACACACTCTTTCTTCCCAAGCTTCTTTTGGCCTTTTCCAGCTCCTAGTCTCACAACAGAGTTGATGGGGATTAGTTCTTAATTGAGCAATAAGTATTTTGGCTTTCCAAGGTATATTGGCCCCTATGTACGCCTTTTGATGCTGATTGTAGGTAGGGTTAAACTCTTCAAGTATTTTGGATTTCCAAGGTATATTGGCCCCTATGTACGCCTTTTGATGCTGATTGTAGGTAGGGTTAAACTCTTCAATATAATACTTTGTCTTTCTCCCTGGCTTTGTATCCCATGTTCGCTTGTGGAACTTATTGAGAATCCTCAAAGCAACACGTCCCAAGAGTTTCAATGCCTCTACAACACAAAAATGGGTTTGGGGAATATCTATAAGTGTTTGGGAATTCAATTTTGATAGTCAAATAGCCTTGCATGCAGGGCCTTTTGTAAACAATCTGAGTAAGGGGCAGGGCTGATCTTACAGACTAGACGCAGATTTTCTTAATGGAATTTTTTTAAAATACTGCATATATTACTCAGAAATTATGTACAAGACTACAAAGAGCTGCAATCTAGAATATATAGATATGTAGAATGATCAAGAAGCTATCCTCAATGCAGAGCAAGCACCTATAATATCTGATTATGTTGTCACTGAAACTTTGGTATCCTCAGCAAGCATGTCTTGGCAGAAGCTTCCACAGCTTTTGAAGTTAGGAAACATAACTAACACAACTATCGATAATACACTTACAAGTCATTTTCCGTCATGAATTCAGTGCTCCTATACGGGCACACTGCCAAAGCCCATCATAATAAGCATAATAGAGTCCCCAAGAATAGAATCTCTCTAAGGTAAGATTCCTTGCAGCATAAATGCAACTCTCTGCTGAATTTGTTCTCAACATTCATGTGAAATTTGATGCTCAAAAAAAGTAAGCTTGATTGGTTGTGAATTTGTCTTATGGCTTGGCGAGAAATGCAGTTAAAGTATCTCAAGAAGCTCTGGGCTTTACAATAATGTTGTGGGAGATTTTTTAAAGCCTTCTTGAAACTTTATGTTCACAAAGGGACGAAAAATTTCAACAAATTGTGAAGATCAAGGGTCACTTCTAACTGGTTTTGGATTTGATCAATTAGTTGTCATCTCCTCCCGTCTCCTCAATAAATAGAAAAGTGTGGTTATAACTCAAGAAGCTTAGCTTTCTAGGATAATATTGGGTTTTGTTTATTCTGAAACCCTAAGTCCAAGGAAGAAGAGAAAAAGCTGCCTTTTGGGTGTAAGTTCCCAATTTGATGTGATGATACTTCCTCCTTTGCCCTGCTACTAACATCGGCTAGAGGGTAATATATACTTTGTGGTCCCCTTGCTTGTGATTGTTGTTTTGTTGATTGCCTTCTTAAGTGCTAGCTTATTAAATCATAGTTAGATATCACTTGTTGAGGATTTAGTTCCATATTAATATGAGTACAAATTAAAGAGTAAGTGCCTCTACGACCTTGATGATGTTCTTGGTACATTCATAATCGTTTCTTTTGTTTTGAATACAAATCCAAGTAAATTCTAGCAGTATGTTTAAAACAAATCACAAGCTACTTTGCAATTGAGCAACTTAATCCAATGATCCAATAACTTAATCCTTGGATATTGATTACAATGTAATTACTATCCATCTTAATACAGTGGTTCAAAACTATGTTGTCTTTAGTTTCTTTAGCAACACGAATTTCAGAGAATGAACACAGGTTTTGATTAACTTGATTTTCTCATCATGATGATCTGGTTCCTACCTACTCTTGGTTTTTAACCTGTACTGTTGGGACTGTTGTTTTTTGCATTATGTCATTGTTCAAATTTGCAAATCCATGACAAAATCTTGTGGTAAGGTTTGACACATGAAAATTTGCCATGGGATCCATTTTGCGTATGTTACCCCTGGAAGGCTGTAGTTGCCTTTGGATAGACATAGTGTTTCATTTTCTGTCGCACTGTGGTTTCTCACAGTGCTTCTAGAAACTTTAATGACTCTTAGCACTCAATCACTGGAATGACTGGCTGCGCAACACTAACATCAAAATGACTTTGGATCTTGTTGCCACCAGAAATGTATTCGCATTATGGATATTTGGAGGTTTTGTTTCCAGCAGCATTATTCCAAGGAGACGATGATCGATAAACATTGAGGTTCTTTAAATGTGGTCACCAATTAGAATGTCAGGTTTCAACTTTATTGGCACTGTTGGAACTTGCACAGCAATATAAAAGTGAGGGAGATTTGTTTTCATGTGGCAGACATGATTTGGACAGTGTACCAAATGCCCTTGGGGATTTTCCATAAGCTTTCAGCTTTCAGGCATAACGAGCACTTTCACTGAAGCAGGGATTATTAGTGAAAGGGAAGTAGTACAGGAACTGCAACTCCAATGTTTTCAGTGTTTTGTTGTGATTGATTTTGAGGCAGCATATGACATGGGTATCTGTCTTTTTTCACTAGAGATAATATAATTGCTTTCTGTTCTAGTGAATGGAGTAATGGAGGTGTATTGTCATACATACATGATACAAGCTATTTATCATCCTGTACTGACTGGTTTCTGCAAGGACTTTACTACAAAGGTTTTGCTAAATGCACGTTGGATGAAAAATGGCAGCGTGACAGTTAGGAGAACCAAAATTCACCTTCAGATCAGCAGTTTCATGAAATTAAGCCAACAAATGTGAAACAGCACATGGTAGATCTGTAGTGCTAGCTTAGGCATCAAGATAAGGCCTCTAAATTGGCATTTGTTGGTCCATTTCAGTGCTATTTGGGTAGGATATTATGTAGGTTCAAGATAGTGGAGTGAATCCTTGTCAGACTTAGAGTTTGGGCTAACCTGAGTGCTCTTATGACAGCATTAAAATCAACATGGCAGCATGCTGTTACTTTTCTGTAGCAGATTTCCAGCACTGCTTAAGGCATTTCCTGTAGCAAATTTCCAGCACTGCTTGAGGCATTTCCTGTAGCAAATCTTGGCACAAGTTAGGAGTGCCTTGTTGAGACAGATTCCAGCTTATTCTAATTCAAATCCCTCATCAGGTTTTGGACATAATGATATGTCCAATCCATTTGAATGCTGCCTGAGTTAAATCTCATTTCAATAGCTTATATTTTGTGTGGAAGTATGAAGATCAGTGCTGAGGCATGTAGTTGCTTTGACTGGAAGCTTGTAAGCAAGCATAGTAACATACTCTGAAGACAATGGCACCCAGAATTAGCAGATGAGGATTCCTTTGCAAGCTTGTATGGCATGTGAATTGTGTATTTGTACTTAAAAGGATGAACGCTTGACCTCTGGTGTGTTGTTCTATGAGAGCAACTTTATACAGAGTTGGTTAGCCTCATTGGAGAGTGCTGCAAGGGAAATAAAGAAACTTGTCAATCATTACACCTTCACTCTTGGTCAAAGAGGCATGAAGCACTCTATCTTTTAGGGAGTGGGTTATTGAATGGCAATGCTCATTGGAGTATGAGCCCATTATGGAGGAGTGCCCAGCCTAGGAGTGCAGTTCAAATGGTCAAACAATTATTTAGTAGTTGGTTAGCATAGTTTTAAGAGTGCTCCCTGTTAACACAGATCTTGTAGTTTCCCCATAGAGTAATCCTATAAGGGATGGCAAAGGGGACAAGCAACCAAAGCCACAACCTTATAAAACCCTAACCCCCAAAAGATGGATGGTTGTCATGCTGGTTAGGATTTCCTTCGCTTTATGCCACTGAAGAAGCCCAAGTGACAATGGGGGAGTCCCAGACCTCTCCTGAAAGGACAGAGTCCAGACCTAAAGCAAGTCACGAGATCAAACCCTAACAGAGAATACACAAGGTGAATGCTTGAAACGTTAGATTTAAGGGATAAGCCACAAATTAAGAAATGCTTGAGTAGAGGCAGTTAAAGATGTTGGTGACTTATGGAATTTATGATCGAATCTAGGATTAGTGTGTTTGTTCAAATGATCAAACCTGGGACCCTAGGGGGATTTAAACATAAAAATGGTAGTTTCCCAAGGTGAGGTTGAAACAAATAATTAAGGCTTTCAACACACTTGCTTAGATGTAGGATTTGACCGTATGACAAATTCTAAGCAAAATTGGAATCAGAAGAAAAATCCAGTGATTTTTCTACTTTCTACTAAGGGGTTTTTCAGTAAAAATAGTGATGTGCAATGAAAGAAAATAAAATGCTAAGAGAACTAACCTGAGAGACGTACGTGGATTTGATAGATAAGTACCTGGATGATGAAGTATGCCTTCTTTCCTATCAAGTGAGAGTTTTTGGGAATAATTTGACGAGTTGAAGTTCTGCTCAGTGACCCTAGTGCACCCTTCTACCTGCCACGACAAAGAAAAAAAATTAGCACAACAAATAAAATGAGATTTGTGAAGTAAAGAAAGTACATGGATAAGAAGTCATAAAGAAGTAACTACTCCCTAATAAACCAAACCAAGTTTTGGCAATAGAGTGAGTCTCTCCACCAATGCGCCTCCTTCAACCTGCATATTAATTGGTACAAGAAAAAGGTACAAAAACTATGCAAGATTTATCTCAATGCAGAAGAAATGCAGTGCCAATAATCATCACATTCTTTCACAACCAGGAGTGTAGAGAATACTGGATCAAAAGCCTTCACAACCAAAAAGGCCCATACTTTCAGACCTTAATGTGACCAATGTTTTTTTATGAAGTGTTGGAACCTTCCTTTTATATTGGACAGGAAAGTTTTTACCTACCGAGGATCTGAAAGTGAATGTCACATCAGGCTTAAAGTCAATTGAAGGTGAAGACGTATGGGGGTCTGATCCAGATCTTGATGGAAGAGTTTTGAAGGTACCTTATATGAAAAAAGTACAAAAAAGTAAAATATTCAAGGGTACAGGATAGACTGGAGGCATTGTAGAGCAGATAGAAGAGGTATCCGCAGAGCTGCGATGTAAACCAGAACTAGCAGACCATAACATTGGTATGAAAGTGTGAAAAATTTCTATCTAGATTGCTTTATCAGAGTGACAACTTTAATTTCATATATTTATTTGATTATTCCTCTCTATTAACGAAAAGGGAATCAAACCCTGGTAGAATATAAAAGATTTTATATTAACTACTAGGAGATTGAAAATATATATAGTAGATTAAAAGTCTAAAGTGTGGTGTAGGAAACAATAAGAGAGAGAATTATTATGTATTTCAAGTCTGAAGAGTATAAATTAGTAAGTATGCTCAATAGTATAAGAGTAAAAACTAGTATGTTACTATCAATTAGAGACTAGAAGGGGTTAGTATGCTCAGGAATATGAGAAAATGCATCATTATCAAGATCTTCTAAAAGGTACAAAAGAAGGTAAGTGGATGAGAATCTATTTATCACCTGGTCAACCTAAGGAATGCACACAACTAGGATATTGAAAGACATCAAGTTCGTGTTGCACAGCTCTCTAAGAAACCATATTAATACAGAACTCATCAAGGGTTTCTATTGTTATCTATCTTGATCTTCTTCCATTTCCTTTAAAATCTTGGGATCCATCTCCATCTGATATCATCTTTTCTCAACCGACAACGACTTTAAATGGACTCAACAATTTTGAAGCCAAAAATATTAATCAACACAAGTTTCGACCTTCTTCCCACTTGGTCAAACAATTTGAAGATGCCCAACATCTGTTGGTGCCCCATTTTGATTTAAATACTTGTTTAGGGATTCCAATGTGAAGTTTAATCCATAATCAAACTTCACTTCATCATCAAAGTTGGAAATTGTAATTCACATAGAATTATTTTTAAGGCATTTATATTGAAGTTTCTAGTTGTGGATTTGAACTCTTGGAGACCATATTTGCAAATTGAATTAGAAGAGTCTACAATAATTGCATTGTAGGTACCATCTTGGCATTCCCACATTACACATTTCTTTGAGGGAATCAACATTGTATGACTTTTCTTTAGAGTCCTTGATAAATATGAGGGTAAGAAAGTAATAGTCCTTCTATTTAAGGGAGATAAACCTGCTAGCCTTTATCTATGATCAAATCCTTCAATCTATCCACTATGAATATGTAGCCTTCATCATAATGTAAGAGAGGTCTCCTCTTGTGTATGTAAGAACCAATAGGACACTAGACATAATGACTAGTCTCCAACATGCATAATCTCAATCACCCAATAGTAGTGTAAGGGACACTTAAATCATGAATTGCAATTAATATTTCAGCAAATAAAATTGCTTGAAGGTTTATTTATAATGACAAAGTTATGATCTCATTAAGAAACTATTCCTTCATACTAATAATTAAACTTTGCATGTTCATTCTGTGCATAATTATTCGTATTAAATTCTTAGCTTCATTATCCACAACATTAAGAAAAACCTCATTCTTTCTATAAACTAGGCACTAATGCTGCCAACCAACAACACTTGTAACTTGTATTGTAGCATTTGGTACAAGTTTGTATAGATGCTTTAATGAGAGAGGAATCTAAAACCCTTCTTGTGTAATGTACAATTTCTAAATCTCATGGGAAATACTTTGTGGGTAGCCAAATTTCATGTAACTAGCATGATAGGGAAATCATTACCAATCTATAATCTAATATAAGTGCAATGGCAAGTGCAATTCATATTTGTTTTATCCTATGATCTTCTCTTCTTGAAAGAGCACTTGCTATATCTTGATATCTATAACGTTTACAAGTCAAATCCCCATCATGACCAACAAAATTTAATTAAGTGTATCATAGACGATCCTTCCTAAGTAGTGGCTACTACTTTGAGGAAAGTTGTAGATAAATGTTACATAAGTTTATATTCCTATTTTAATGAATTGATAACTCCATTTCATGTTATCTTCACTCACACATCGAATTAATATATATGACATATACCTTTTTTTTCATTTATTTCCTTTGCATCGAGATCCAAAAGATCTTCATCTTGAGACTCTTTGAGGAATGAATGAGAAAGAAATGAGTCCCATCGATAGATGCAAAGGAACAAGTGATATGGAAAGACTACCATTTCCATTAAAACCCCAATTATTGTTTAATGAAATCAATGCAACCTTCTTGCACATTTGACTGACTATATGGTAAAAGGGTTGAGGCCAAGGAAATAATTTGTGGTACTCCATTCCCTGTCTTTCTTTTGCCTCCAATTTGAAGAGAATTCAAGTTTATAAAAAGATGAAATATAGAGGCACACAAAGACGTGTCCAAGGAAAAGGAATTTATTCTTGGACTATTACAAAATATTAATATAAAACCCTAACATACATTAACAATAGGAAAAGTATATACAAAATGGGGAAAATATGAAATGGGAAAAAATATTAATATAAAACCCTAAGATACATTAACATTAGGAAAGTATATACAAAATGGGGAAAAATACATGGTGATTGCATAGTGCATTGAAACCTAGAATGAAAAACCTTGTCACTTGTAGAGTGACCCAAGAAAAAAATTAATAATGATACTTACCTACAATTCTATAGCAGTTGTTGAAGGGAATTTCGACTCCAAATTATTTGCAGGAGTATTAACTCTGGTGTCCTTGTTTTCCTTTATAATTCTTTTCCTTCTTTCCATGGAAACTTCAGTTACCGAATTCTTAATCTCAAACCCTCAATTATCGAATGCTATCAATGGAACTCTATATCCTCTGCGATTGATATTACTAAAATGGGAGCTACTTAAAGTGCTGGATCAATAAATGACTTTAGAACTGTGACTAAATACCGATTTATAAGTGTCTCTGGGTTAATTTGATAAACTCAGTCAACAACAGGATCGACTCATGCTACTTATGGTGCTGGTGGTGAATAAAGAGGATCTCAAACTAAATCCGTTGCCTCCATCGTCGCGCATGTATATGGAACCAGTGGAACTACTCGTTCTACCTACTGCTTCAGGATATATAATTGCATCTGTAACTCAATCTTCCCCTTTTGGTTCTGAACCAAATGGTGAATCAACTCCCTTGAACCCATCTCAAAACCCAATTCTCAAACCGCTTCTCCCAATTTCCAAATATGGTGTCCCCTTCCAACCAAAACCCAATTCTCAAACCCCTTCTACCAATTTCCAAATCTGGTGTCCCCTTCTGACCAAAGGCAAATATTTGGCACCAAATACACCTCCTTATAGGTTTCAGTGGGCTTCATATTCATTATGGCTTTTTGCCTCTTGAAACCCCACAAAAGGTCCCCTTCCCACCAAAGCCATAGATTTGGCGCAAAATACACCTCCTTTCAAGATTCATCATAGCTTCACGGTTGCTCTGGTCACAGGTTCATGGTTATGTTTTTGAGTGTATTAAACTGTGGTTTTGTGTATATTGGTTTTGTGTTCATTTATGGATACAGAATGAAACACAATTTAATATTGGTATTCTTTGTACTTATAATGGTGGTGAATACACAAAATGAAAATTAATTTGATCTAAAGCAGCACGGTATTAAACATCAGAAATCGGTGCCTTATAATCCCAACAACAGGGTGTGGTTGAAAGAATGAACAGGACTTCACTTAATATGGTTAGATCAATGATGTTTTTAAGAATGTGAAATTCATGTTTTGGGGGTGAAGCAGTTTTGTGTGCTGTCTATATAATAAATAGAAGTCCTTCTCATGCTATAAAAAATAAGACTCCTTTGGATGCGTGTCATGTCTTTGTTTTTCTTATGTAATTATAATTATTTTTGTTTTATATTATTTATATATAATATATACTTATATTTAATATAAAATATACATTATATATTGTATTTATATGGTATATAATATATAATTTATGTTACATATATATTTTATATAATATTATTGAGAAATGTGGAATTATCAAGAAATACATGTTTATATGTTTAATTGATTATGTGAATTGATATTTAAATAATGTTGACAATGGGATTGTTATGAAGACCATAGTTTAGAAAGAAGTTCAATGAACTTGAACACCTTGGTTGAGGAAATCATATATAAAAAAAATCAAATAATATAAGACAAAGATTAGGAATCTTATTAGGAGGCTCCTCTACAACCACATGATTACAGGCTCTTATAACATGCCAGGATGTAGATTCTAGACCTACTCTTGGACAACATGCTCAACAACTTAATATTGCAATAAGATTTAGTGAAGTTGTTTGAATTTGGATCAAAATTAATATATAAATATTAATTGAGAAACACTATTATATGTTTTCAGTCATGACTGAAATTAAGCTAGTTGGTAAAAATGCTCTAGTATCAAGTATGAATTCATGATATAAAATAATTATATTGTACATGTGATTTGAGTGTGGAGTTCCAAAAAATATATAACCAACACATCCATGGATACTGCAAAAATGAATTCAACATGAAAAATCCTAATCATGAACATGATAAAGCACATTAAAATGACTACACTACCAAAACTCAATTACATATAAGTAAGAAATACCACTAATTTATATCATCATATTCATTATTTAGTTGTATTAATAGTTTAGATTGATCATTTATAACCACATCACTTAAAATTGCTCAAACTTGGTAGCTTTTAGCTTAAAATGACATGACTAACGTTTTTGGCCGTGTAGTCACAAATTTGTCATTTGGTAGTAGTGAACAGAGCCTACGCTATTAGAAAGGGACATAGAGAGAGAATCTAATATTGGAGGACGAAGAAGATGATGGAGGAAGGATATTATGCTGCATGTCAGTTTAGTGCGGCGATATTCTTGCACGTGTCACTGGTTTCAACTGACGTGGATCCCACCGATTTAGTTAGCCAAGGTGCCAAGGTCATGTCCAAATTAGCCTATAAAAACTATAATTATATGGCAAGGTCATGAAAATTAGCCTTATAATTAACATTATATGCCAAGGTCATGTCCAAATTAACATATAGCTAGGTTGCATTAATTCAATTTTGTTAATATAGGGACGTGTAAATATAGATTATATATATGTTAATATTTAGTAAAATGTACAAATTTATTGTCAAGTTTGTAATTGTTTTCATTGCCGGAGTGACAACTAAAAATGACCAAATAAATGACCAATTGTTATGTGGTCATTTCTAATCTAGATATCCCGTGACCAATTTGGTCATTTATCTTGGTCATTATTAGTTGGTTTTCATATCGTGACCAAAAGTGGTCATTTATCTTGGTCTTTTTTAGTTAGCTCACTTAAATTTATCAATTTTGGTCATTATTCCCTTGAAAAAAACTATGGTGACCAAAAATTTTGGTCTCCTGGTCACTAATCTCTCATTTTCCACTAGTGGTTCCTTGAAGACAGACACTCTCCCATGGAAGGGTGGGATGAGAGCACCCAATTTGGGCCGGCCAATAATGAAAAAGTTGCAGCCATAAGTATGATTACTGAAGGTGACAAACATGCAAAGAACATTCACAGTTCTTTCCCACATGTCATAGATTCGGAAACACCAGTGGGGAATGAACAGTGGGTGAAGAATTTTTTCTGGTTTGTGTCACATGCACAACATGGGGATCATGATTTGTCCCCATGGGAGATAGATCCTATTGCAGAAGAGATGGATCATTATAGATCATATAAATCAGCAATAAATATCTCTGATTAATCCACTGGATGGTTGGATAGAGGAATCATAGAAGAGAAAAATATGGAAGGTAAAATTTTTATGTCTCGTTGCAAGAAATTTGATTTTAATATTGCTGATATTTCTATGATTTACAAGCAGCAGAAAGGGCATGTGTGTGCAGCCATTTTTGAAAAGAAGGCATCAAATCTACACATACATTCAATGTGTGGGTCAATTGATGGATTTTTACACCCTTGGATCAATGGCAGAGAGTTGAGCCATTGGATGAAGAGGGGAGCACCTGCTGAGTTCCATAGAGACATATTTGGAATGAAGACCTTGGGAGGGAATTTTTTTTATTTCTGCAATAATTCTTTTGTTGTTCCTGACATTGTCTTGACATGTGAAAAGCAACAAAGACTTATTTTGCAGATATTATATACCTCTCGTATACATGCACATGAGGTGCATTCCAATTTTCATGTTCTTGAGAAGTTTGAGGTCAAGCAATATGAAGATCAAGCACTTGCATGGTTCCTAAGAGATTATGAGTTGCCTCTAGGAAAATGTTGTACAATTTTGGTGGAGGCACATGATCACACTGTCACTCAGAAAACTAATGGAGGAATTTGTGGATCCATTATCTTGATTGATGAGCATTATAGGGATTTGGCTCACAATTCTGCACCCCACACTTCTATTTCAGCCACATCATGTGGGGATGAAAATTGGGTGAAAGGATTTTTCCTATTTATGCCACATGAGGAGCAGGAGGCTCCCACATATTTCATTGATGACTTAATGGTTCAGCCATGTGGTATGAAAATTTCACCATTACCTTTCCATGTGTACATGAAACATCAGAGACATCCATTTGATGTCTTCATCATGCATGGCTGTGAATGGAAGTTCCACTTGAGTCAGTTTGGTGGAACAAGTACCATAATGTTGAGGTCTTGCACCAAAACAAAGATAGCAGATGAGGAATTCCATGTTTGGTGGGAGAGTTTAAAAAAATTTCAGCTTGGCATGGGGAGAGATGAGCTCCCAGCATGGGGGTATGATTTTCATAACCTCATTTTCCTCCTCTATAATGATAAAATTTTGTTGTTTTTATTGATGGGTGGAAGGAGGAAGATAAAACCATGGGATCTAGGCATTCTTAGGAATGAAAGAGTTCAAAAGTTGGCAGAAAAATTTGGGTCCTTGCAAAGGAGGTAGTGGGATCCAGGAATTCTACTCAGTTACTTTAACTGGGTTGGCAATTTTGCTAAAGGAAATGGCATCAAAGAAATGACTATGATCAGAGTGGTGCAGCAGAAACATGGTGGACAAATTTGCAGCACTTTGTGGTGCTTCTGCTTGACGAAAAGTAGATTTGGGAGGGGAGGAATGTCATGTCCACTCAAAGTGGCCATTAAAGTGTTGACCATACTGGACTCCTAGGAGGGGCTCAATTCGACATTAATCATGCTCCCTAGGGAAATTTTGTAATAATTAATTAAGTAAGGCATGTATCTAAGTTTTATTTTCCATTTTAATTATTATTGCTAATTAATGAGATGAAAATAAGTTTCCTAATCAGGTGGGATGCATTGGGAAAGTCTACTAGACAAGGAAGGAAAGAGGAAACACTATGACAAAAGCTGTCATAGGAAACAAAGACGAAAGTACCAAAAAGTAGGAAAAAAGCAGTCAAATATAAAGCAGGCAAGTTTTTCAAAAGAGGGCGCAGTTGCCTCTTATGGAGCTCAGAAAAGCAGGAAAGTTTTCAAAGGAAATAATAGTTTCCTTATGAGTCTAGAAAAGCAAAAAAAGGTGTCATAACTCAAAAGAAGCAACTTTTGACTTAGAGAGGGCGTAGTTTCTAATAATGAAGGACGATTTGAACTTGGAAATAATTTCACATGGTCCTACTTGCTAAATTCTCCAAAGGAGGCGCCTATGTGGCTAGGGTTAGGGTTTGTTAAGGGTTGACTTGATCTCATAGGTCAGATCCTCACTTGCTAAGAAGGTCACTCAACACTTTATTAAATGTGAATTTGACCCAATTGATTCAGTTTGGATGATTTGATATTATGGTTATGCTATGTGAGCATACTCTCTCAGTGTTGTGACTCAGAACATTGGGTGATGATCCCCAAACCCCTCCTCCCCTCTCTTCCATCTCCCTTTCTATATATTGAAGGTTTATGGAGAACTAATGTCATACATTGAATATTATTTCAGAATGTATTATAGCCTCCATCAAGTTCTGGTTTGTCTCCAGTGAAGCCCATGCTTCACCTATGCTCACAGCCCCTTGCCGGTCAAGATTCGGGCCTCCTACCCCTTAATTTTGGAAGCCTATTGTAATGGTCATTCAATAATGTTATTTCTGTTCTGTAGTGTCAGTATATTCTAAGAATTACATTTATCAGGTCGACATATCTCAGACCTTGAATGATATTATCTCAGTTCCATTAAAAGACTCTATTTTATCAGTGTATGGGGGAATTGAGTGAATATGTGTGTTGTAATGAATATTTCATGATGGGGAAGGGATTAAAATAAATATTAATGTTCAGAGAGTTCATATTTATCTCTTTTATAAATCTCAGGTTTCACAGAATTGAATTTAAGATGATTTAATAGTCTTTTTAAGACCCTAGCTAGATTACTAGTTTTTAATAACTAGTTTTACTGAAATTGATGCAACATAGGTTTTGTTAACCCAAATTGAGCTATGTCAGTTCCTGTAGATCATTAAAAGACCCACCTTCAAATATAAATCTCTAGAACCATTTTTTGTTTGGGCTGTACCACCTTTTTGCATCCTCCTCTGCGCATGCTCTCTCTTGACCAAAATAGCCAGAAATCCCCAAATTCATCCAAAACACATATAACCTTCAAAAACTTCAATAAAATATATAAATACCTTTTATATAATAAATTAAGGTTGTGACAAACCTCTGTAATTTTTCCAAAGCCTCTGGTTGAAGCAGGCGGAACTACTCTCCTTAGTTGCATGGTTTGGCTGCCCAGAAGCGTGGTTGTAGGTTTTCGCGGTGCGGATTCTGAAAAATAAATGGCACCAGATATAAATGTGTTAGGGGAGAGGAAATTCAATGTCTGAAATCCCTTTTCTTTCTGCTCATTGATCACTCTTGTCCTCTGCAAAATTCCCCGAATAAACCAATATTTTGCCAATCTAAGAAGGCTCTGTATGGACACCTTAAAATTCAGAAATATTTAAGAAAAAAATTATAGAATTAGAGTGTTTAGGTCTGTACACCAGACTTGGTACATTACACATAAACATGATGATTTGTTTGATATATTGTGTGTAAGCCAATTGCATATGTTATATATATATAATTTCATGTGTTGGCCATGGACCCTTGAGCACATAATTGATGAGATGTTTTGTGTTGAGTGAGGATATTTGGAGCACATGAGTATTTGATTTTTGTGTTGAGTGAGAAGCTCTGGAGAACATGAGTATTTATATTTTTGTTGAGCAAGAGGCTTTGGAACACATGAGTGATGAAACATTTGTGTTGAGCATGAAGCTCAAAAGCACATGCAAAGATAAAAATTGGAAGTGCTGGGAATAATCCGTGGAGCCTTCCAAGTTAATGTTGAGCATAAGCTATGGAACATCGGATCCTTTGCCATCATATCCCTAGGTGTATTTTACAAATACATCCTAGCATTAGTGTTGAGCGAGGAGATCTAGAATTGCACTAAGTTTGTAACTCCCTATTTTTAGAGTTGAGTATGGGTTGTCGATAAGCACTAGGAGTTACTGGAAAATTAATATGTTGAGTGAAAATGACTCTAATAAAAAATTGATCTCATCTTACTTATTTTTAAGTGATTAAATGAAATTTAGAATTTCTGTATCTCATCAACGTACTCAATAACTACCATTTTATAGATGGGAATCCAACATGCAAGGAGGTTTAGAGTTGCCTAACCTAGTTGACCTAACCCCTACCTGAAGGCCTTATTAAAGAAAGTGACTAAGCAAACAGAAAAGTGTCATATCATTAGGGATCATGGTATATGATACCTAAAGTTAAAATGTTAATAAATGGTATATATATATGTGTGTGTGTGTGTGTGTGTGTGTGTGTGTGTGTGTGTGTGTGTGTGTGTGTGTGTGTGTATAAAAGAGTAAGCATAGTAATAATACTAGTAACTATAAGTAATAATGAAAGGATCCACATGTTATTATTAATACTAATGATAATTAAATATTAAATACCTACAAGAGTCAAAATACGAACTAGTCAAAATTTCCTAAGTTAAATTTAAATAAATATTAAAATTACCTAAATTAAATAAAAAGGGTTATTTCAAGATATCAAATTATTCTTCATTTAAGTGCCCATTTTCCTAAGAATTATGTCTATAAAAACCCAAGCCAAAGAGAGGCTTCGATATATTTTGATTATTTCATAATTCTACCTTATTATTCTCAAGAGTGTTCTTGGAGAACATTTTTCCTAAGAGGAAAAAAGGAAACTGATACAAAACCTGATATCCAAGATAGGGAAGCCTTACCTTAGGATATCTAAGCTACTTGCATGTTAGAACCATCTCGGGGGGATCCAGATTGAAACCAGGAATGTTTCTGGGTCATGGTTGGGAGGAACGTGGTAGTTCCCAAGTTATCCGGTTATGTGAACATATGTCATATCTCTCTATGTACTTGTTAATACTGGGTATTTGAGTGTACGGGATTTTCATCCATTAAAATAGCTTCAAATTGCAAGTATGAGGTTCCTGATTTTCCCTTGCAATTTACACGGGTTTTCTTATTGAATGAGATTAAATTCTGAATGGATATTTAGTATGTGTCTACTATAGCTAGGTTGTTTTATCTACTCAACAATGATATTCTAGTTAGGAAAATATATCTTATTCATATTTATAATGATAGACTACCACCTTTAGTTTTATCAGTAGGAATATTTTGTCTCTCTTATCTTCTACATTTTATTTCATCATTTACAGGTTAATTTCAGTCTTCTCTGACAGAGATATTTCTTTAAACATATTTTATATTTTTAACTAAGTTAGATTTATGTTTATTATTTACAGTTCAAAACATAGAAATAATATCAGATATTTTGTATCTAAATCTTATTAACCCCAACTGATGAACCTTATCAACCAAAGAACTATTTAAAACTAAATTTATATCCTTTATCTACTAGCAGATTTCATATTGCCAGCAGAATTGTATTATTTATAATCAACAAAACTATTATCTATAACTTTAGCATAAATTCTAAGCATAAGATTATAACTTAAATGTAATTGTTGAAACTTTAAATAATATATCAAAACACAAGTTAAATAGAGTTAACCTATTTTTAAAACCTACCAAATATTGTAAACAGACTCTGAACAAATAATTTCCACTTTATAATATTACATACATAGTATACCCGCCATCGAGACTTGTAAAGGTATATAGGCATGATTGTATTATAAACCATAATCATATTGTCTACGAACACACTAAGAATCAAATTTAAACCTAATATGAATTCATTTATTGAAATAACATATCCATTTAAAGGTTTCAGGATCAAATCCTATCAGCACTTCTGCCAAAACAAAATCCACACACACATAGATTTAAACCATAAACCCACACAACCTAGGATCAAATCCTGTGGGATCAAGTCGTTAAAGGCGGAGGCCATATCAAACCATGATAGACATCGAATCCTGTAGGTTTCTATTCAAAAAATTAACAACACTGCAAATATTTACAAATTTCCACACAAGTAAAAATTAACTACGATAACCAAACTAAATTACATAAAGGAATAAACATCGAAAATGCACACAGGCTACGCATTTCACATAAGGGTTGAAATCACAGCTAGCAAGCTCGAACACACAACCCGGTTCAAGTCGTAATCAAATCATTTCTCTGTCAAGGTTTCACGTGTTAAACAAATAAAATACACTTGCTGCGTTTCCTCATCATGGCTCATGGTCAAGAGGTGAAACTCCACCCTTATAAACATTAAAAACAAGAATCCAAGCTATTTCATATACAGAGAAGGAAATCTATTTTAACCTACTATCAATGATGTTACAACCGTGACTTGAAATCAATAAGTATACAACAATAAGCTAAGTTACAACCTTCACAATGATAAAAACCAGGCATGTAAACTAAACCATATATTACCATAATAAAACATTTACAAATAAAACTACATAGTCATGAATTAATAAGGGTTCCATTGCACAATTTTAAGTTAAAATAAAATGTTTAAAAACAATACGGAGAACCTCCATTAACATAACAAAGGAAATGTTAAGTTACAAATATCAAAATGCATATGGTCATAGCCCCTCTAAGCTAGTGGAAGTGTCAATGAATAAACCCCATCTTTGAATGCATACAGTTATACCTTCTATTTTCCACAATTAACAATATACACAGTTGCATTCGACATAAGTGCTATTGCTAGAAATAGCACAGTCATGCTATAATAATGCATTATCTACAAGTCAAAACATGAGTCTCCATTATATAATACAAACACTTGATTCCTTTACAAACACATCTACTGAATGCCCACATCCCAAAATTTCACAAACGATAAAACCCTTTCCCACACAGAGCTCACATTCTGTCACTCTTTTCACACATAGGTAAAACGGCGTGTGTTTTTGCAGGGCTTACCCATAGAAGGGTACCGAAACAAGTTCTAGGATGCACCATTGAACCACGCTTTGTTGCCACCTTTGTCACCTGTAAAAGTGAAAAGGAGGATTGTTAGAAGTATACCAATCCTCATTCTAAAGCAACAAATGAAACCATGTTGCAAAACCAAACCAAGAGCATATCTCTCTCATACAGGATGAGTCTATTTCTCCATGTGGAACTAAACCTCAAGAACCCAATTCTTTCAGACCATCAACAACAAATAGAGCCAAAAGATCCAAATGAGACACGAAATCGAGCAAGTCAAGTTTTGAGATTCGTTTCCCACCTTTCCCAAGGTGCCATAAATGCGCCACCCTGGGCACCACTAGCAACATGATTTTTACCCACTCTTACATAGTTTAAAACCCACAAATGTGATTTTGGGTTGGAACCATTATCAAAACCCTCGTTGACATTAATAAGCCAATGTCTCATGCATATAGAATATGCCATGAATAGCTCATGATATATATGTTGCATATAAAATTTAATACAAATGGTTAAATCTTATGAATTAAGGATTTAAACATTTAGGCATAAAAACATTTCAATCATATGTTATAAATACTAAGCATAGAGATAAAATTTATCAAGTCAGAAGCCACACTAATAATGTTTACCAGATAGAGGTAGCTCTAATAAACCCCAGCTATTCGTAAAAAATAACGCAAATAGTAGTAGTAAGAATTGCTAGGATAGGACTTTGGTCCTTTTGTTGGAAAAAGGAAGTGGAGTAATATAGCATAGGTTGCATGCCAAGGGTAGTTGTCATAGAATTTTTTCGTCACCAATCGAATCTGCACAAAGAAAGGAGAAGTCTGCGTTACTTCAATATGAACTAAGTAAACCCTGTAACAACAGGTATAACCAGTTACCTCTTCAAGTGGCCCGGAAGGGATACATGTCCCACCACTCCACCCCTTGACAGTTAAAAGTTAAGTAAAAATTTTCCATAAACCATGAACAATACTTATAAGCAAACACTAAGATATAACTAAACAAGTATATGCACGTGCATGACAAATAATAATCAATCAGTAGAGTAATCATTTAAACGAGTTCAAGTAAAATAAACATCATACATAATTACATCAATATCTACATAGGGAAAAACACATAGAAATGGTAAGGACAAGCTTACAACACTTCGTGGTAGAAAACCATGACCAACATATTTCGGAGAAATTAAGTTAATGTCTAGTTTAGGTAGTAATTAATAGCCTATAAAAACAATTTTTTTTCAAATTTTGGGTACATTACACTCTCTCGCAATGTAATACCCCCTCAATTAATAATTTATTATTATTTCTACTGGAAAAATAATTTAATTATTCTTTTTATTATTTTATTACTTTTGTCAAAAAATTCAAGAATAAAAAATTTGTAATAAACATTTTTATTTAATAAAATATGTTCAAGGGGGACAAAAGTGGATATAGCTTGTGAAGAGTGTTTGCTGACCCACAAGAGGAAACAAAATATGGAAAAATCCATTGAGTGAGAACTCAAGATGTAGGAGGCATCATCCCCAAAAATCATTTCACAACTCCTAGTTGAGTGCTAAAGAGCAGGAGGCTCATAAATGGCCAAGTCCTAGGAAAAATACTATATATTATCTAGTCCATGAGCAATAGGAGGATAGAATTGGATGCATATTAAAATATATGAATTCAAGAGATTGCCCATTGAAGTATTTTTCTCTTGTGGTTCAATGAATAAGCTCAGGGGTTCTGGAGCAAGTAACTTGGTTGCTAGGAGCAATTTCTCCACATTTGTTTTCCCAACGTTGGTTCGAGGTTCATAATTTATGTTTAAATGATTGCAGAATGTGTTTTAAATTCTAGATCTGAATAAGATTCATGTAGAACCTAGTCTATATTAGTTATCCTAATGTTGTTATTCTTGAATGTTTAGAATTCTGATTCTTGTTGAAATTTGAATTTTGCACATAATGGATTTGAAATCGTCCATTTCTAAATTGTATCATGTGTTCCTACATTTATCGCTTATTTTATGTTTGTGTTGATTATTCCTTAATTTCTTTCGTAGTCTATATTTACTAAATTAAATGTAGACTGAATCTTTAAACATGCTAGAATGTATCTACTTTTATCATATTAGAAACACAGTAAGGTTCCATAAAAATTATGAGTATATATAGTTAGAGTATTACCCTAATTCTTACACGAATAAAAGTATTAGGTTATGAACTTTGTTCATTGTATAGATCTGTAGTACTTAGTATATACAAATGAAATCCACTTAAATAATATTAACATTATTACCACTCATAAGATTCAAATTAAAGTATTCCAATCAAATAAGATCTACATATCTAATCATGAAAAAGCAATGGTTCTATCTTAAGTGTACATACACAGAAATAGTCAATTTAACTCCTAAAAAAAACCCTTAATCAACTTAACAAGGAGATACAAGACTGATTTTCAATCATCTACAAATATTGTGGAACCAAATCTCTTTAAGATATTTACTTAAAATTCCTATGATAAAATAAATCATAGTTTATAATAATACAATTATGGAATCCTTGTTCGTTCTAGTATTGGTGAAACCAAACCTACGGATCAAAGACCCTATTGTATTAACATGCACAAAGCATGTGCTACATAATAAATAAAACAAATCAAATCTTTTACTGACTAATATACTAGATTTCATAACTACATCCATGGCATCGAAAGCATAGTCACAAAACTGGGATAGTTACCCTTGACAATCGAGTTTTAACATAGAAATACATTGAATTCAGTTAACATATTATGGACCCTATAGGTCATATTCAAATGAATGCAACACACACCATAACTATAGGGTTGTAAGTCCACAACATGGCTACTACAATTTATACAGAGGCATATCCTCGATCAAGTATACACAATATTGAAATACACTACAGAGATCAAGAGATCGAATCTCTTAAAGGAAACTAATTAAATTACATTATGCTCATAAATAAAGCTAAACCAAATACCAATAGAACCATGGGTTTAACCATCAATGATATTACAGATCACAACACATAATTATTATGGTTGTAAGCCCATGTCAAATGGCCGCCACCACTTTCCAAACCAATAATTTATGTTCTAAATGGTCATAGACCCTATGGGGTATAGTAAATATTACATCATTAAGAATGTATACAAAATGGTCGTAATCCCATTCAATGGATACGCTCATTTTACACAAGTTTACATCCACAATATAGACGAGAATCATCACAACAAAATTAAAAAATTAAAACAACATTTATTTTATTAACCACTATCCTTACGGCCATAAGAATGGCAAGGATGGTTTTCTTGAATCAAAATAGTTATTGCACAAGCTGAAACCCTTAACATAAATCACATAGACCCTAGGGTCGGATCTTTTCTTTATTTCAATATTTTACACAAGAAACCTAAGAACAATTATTACATCTACGATAATGATAGAGGTAGAATGGCCATAAGGCCTATACAATGCAAGTTAAACCCTAAGGGTTTCTTATCAAAAAATCACATTATTTTAGGAGAAACTTATATTATTTGTAGTGATGGCCATCACCCTTGTTCCCATGCCCATACTCAACTACCCTTGCGACCAACCAAACAAGATTATTAAATTGAATGTTTTGACAGAATTTTAATGACTGATAAATGCAAATTTATATCAAGGTCAAGAATAAAGTTACCAAGGCGTTTTGAAACGTGGGCTTGGGAGGAGGTGATCCTGTCGCCTCCCTCTCCAGTGCCAACACCTGCAAATTATTCATTTGCAGTTAGAACAAATCACATTGTAAATTTTTTAAAACTAGCTAATGAACTCTAAGAGGTTTTAAACCCTTACCTTGGCTTTCAGAAGTGAGGGCAAGGGTTCAACTCTTCTAGAGTACCCTTATCCCTCGGAATCCTACAACCATTGAAACCTTTTAGTAATTTTTGAAAAACAACTACCATAAACTAATTTTAAAGTGCATAAAGAAGTACCAAGACTCACTCACCTATCGAAATAGACTAGTCGCATTGTAGAAACATTGGTAGGCTTGTCAAAGCTCTGGTGTTGAAAGGAATATGGTTGAGGAAGCCTTTGAAAATAGTTACCTCAGACAATGCCATTAACTTAGTAAGAACAGATCATATTTCATCGCCAATCCAAATCCATTAACACTGTAAACCAGAGCAAGTTTTCATATAGAGTAGAGCTCGACCCTCGATCGGCATTTGACCATACAACACTATCAAATAAAGAGCTAAAACAAAGTAAAGGAGTTTTTACAAAACGCTACAAGACCATATGATCTCACCTTCCAAGTGTAAGGTAGAGATCAAATTCTCATGCCTACTCAGAGCCTAGCTGCATTATCAACTCGCAGCGAGGAAAGTTAATTAATTCAACCCAGTACCATATAAAATGTCTAACATAACTTTATTTAAACCAAATCATTGCATACCATCAAACCATGGGACATGGAAAAGAGTGTCCAACCATATATTACACCATGGAAAAACCTTAGCTCATATATTTATAACCATAACTATAATAAAAACCCAAGGTTAAATATTATGACATGAACATTGGGTATGCACTAAAAATTCATGGTGATAGGAATGGAACATAATACCTTCATAGTTATTCCAAGGTCCACACCCCTTTCCCCTATAACCATAGTCTATGCATAATACAAAATCTTCAAATCATTCTATCACTTAGTGCTAGCTTAGACCAAGGCATCGAATATCAGAGCTTAGTACTATGTTTTAAGAACATTAAACCTATATTGCAAGCATAGTTTTGGTGTATACATTGTAATCTTTAAATCATTGTAGAACCATATATAGCATTTACACCATGAAAATCAAGGAACTATAAAGAAATGCATTAAGTCCAAACCATGTAATATCTTGCCAACAACAAGTCTGTAAACCCTCACCTTTTATTGATAACAAGAGGTTGACCCATGGAGAACCACACACTTACAAACGCTAAGATTCTCATGGTTATGGGCAAGTCTTTACACACATAGTATAAACTATGGCAAGGCCAAGGCCTTGAAAATATAATGCAATTGACGGGCTAGGGTCAAGACGATGAACAATCTCCCATGCCTTAGGTTAGTTCATCATATTATAAAGATAAATAAATAAAGAACATCTATAAACAAAATACATGACCCACATAGACATGGTTGAAGGTTCTGGAAAGAATTAGCCATCATAATCATCAAGAAAACCTATCATAACCATCAAGACAAATATATTAGAAGTAACAAAAGTAAAACATAGAAATATGATAAGTAAATGTAAAAGTAATACATGTAAAAAAAAATTAATTATGATTTTTAGGTGTCTTACATAATGGTATCAGAGCACAGTTACATGACTAGGACTGAACCAGCTCAACACTAGAACTGTTACAGAAAATAGAAAACTAACTTCTACTTTATTTTGGTTAAATTTTGTTACAAACAAGAAAGAGAAGAATAACTATATTTTTTAAGAAACATGGCAGATGCAGAGATGTATACAGAAGAGGAATACCACCCATAAAATCCTTTAAATAGCAAACAGGGTAATTTAAGGGATGGATAAATTTGGGTAGACATAAATGATAGCCAAGATAATAAATATGAACTAAAAAGAACTGTCAAATACTGAAGGTCTAAATTACGAAAAGTTAAAGAAGATAACGAGCGATTTCTAATTGCTCGAGAAGAACTAAACTACATTCTGTTAGCTGAGATCTATAACGATGAAAAATAAAAAAAATAAGGAATACGAACAAGAAATACCTAAAACTGCACGTTATAAACGTAAGGATAGAAAGTTGGAATTTTCTATCCATAAACCTAAAACATCCAGTGAAGAGTTAGTTAAACATCACAGAAAACAACAAGATTCAAGTGAAAGCAATGACAATAACAAAAAGACAAATAAATACAAACCCTATGAGGAAATTTATGGTGATTTTAAGAAAATTAAACCACCAATCGTTAATGGGGAAATTGAGAAGGGCCAAGAGGCAAAATCCTGGTTGTCCGGAATGAAAAAATATTTCCAGATATACAACTACTCTGATGAATTAAAGGCTAAAATGGCCATCTATAATGTGTTTGGAAAGGTAGATATATGGTGGCAAGACATAAAGAAGGTTAATGGGATAAAAGAGAGATCTGTAACTTAGAAAACATTTAAAAATATCTTTAAAAGAAAGTACTTATCAAAACATTATTATGAGGAAAAGGCCAAAGAATTTTATGATCTAAGGCTAGGAGCCACGATGATGAAATAACTTTGCAGTAAGCTCTTAAGCCTACTTCATTTCATTCTTTACGTAATTGATGAGAAACCTAAAATAGAATGGTTTCTGAGTTTTTTTCCTATCATGTTCAAAGAATGGATTGAGTATGACAATTCAAAGATGCTATAGGAAGCGATCAGAAAGGAAAACTTATGTTACGACCAAAAATAAAATAAAAGGGAAAATGTAACAATTTGGAAGAATAAAAGGCCAAATAATTTTGATCCAAGAAAGAAGCAAAATAAGTTCGAAAAGACGGATGAAACCTGAATATTATGTATAGATTACCGACAGTTAAATACAATGACCATTAATAACCAATACCCACTTACCAGGATAGATGATCTATTCGATCAATTCCATGGAGAAACTACCTTTTCTAATATAGACTGAAGGATTGGTTATCATCAAGTATGAATAAAATATGAGGATATCTTTAAAACAACATTCAGGACCCGTTATGGCCAGTACAATTTTTTCATAATGCCTTTTGGGTTGAAAAATGCACCTGTTTCATTCATGTGTTTAATGAACAACATACTAAGTAAATATCTAGATAGGTTTTGGGTTGTGTCCATCGACGACATACTAATCTACTCTAAAAATGAATAAGAACATAAGGAACATTTAAGGATAATTCTACAAGTACTAAGAGAACAACAACTTTACACAAATTTTAGTAAATGTGATTTCTTTAAAGATAATATTCAATACCTTGGATACGTAGTCTTCAAGGATGGAATATTAGTCGATCCCAACATCAGATCATTTATGGGGATTAACGGATACTACCGAAAGTTCATCGAAGGATTTTCTAAGATTTCCTACCCCATAACATCATTACAAAAGAAAGCTAAAAGTTTGAATGGACTGAAAAATGGATGGAAATATTTAATAAAATAAAGCATCTATTAACTATCGCCTTGATCTTAAATATTGTTGATCCATTCAAGTATTTCGTCGTATGTACCGATGCTTGCAAGGAAGGGATAGGCATAGTTTTCTTACAAGAAAACTATGTTGTGGCATATGAATCCAGGAAATTAAAACAACATGTGAAAAAGTATGTGACACATGATTTAGAATTTGGTTCCATAATTCACAGCTTAAAAATGTGGCGACATTATCTCATTGGGAGGAAATTTCTACTTATGTCTGATAACACAAGCCTTAAATATTTATTTAATCAACAAAATTTGAATGTGAGAGAGGAAAGATGGATATCATTTTTAAGCGAATAAGATTTTGAAATCAAACATAAAAAATGAAAAGAAAATATAGTGGCGAATGCTCTAAGTTGTCATCCAATTTTACTTTTTACAAGCAGCAGCTATGAATCTGATCTGGAAAATTAGATTCTAAGCACTGAAAATTATGATCGGGAATATCATATTTTAAAAGAAAAGACCACTAAAAATGAACAAAACCAAGTAAAAAAAAGATTTCAACATAAATAAAAATGGGCTGTTATTCCATAAAAACAGCCTGTACGTACCAAACATAAAATAAATTGAACTTACAGTTATGAATGAGCTTCATAAACAACCATATTCACGGCATCCTGGATACCAGAAAATGATCGCTATGATCAGAAATGATTTCTTCTGGCCAAATATATAAAAAGAAGTGGCAAAATAGTTAGCTCGTTGTCTTGAATGTTACCAAGCTAAGGAAGAACATCAACATCCAGCAGGATTGTTGCAGCCACCTCCCATTCCGAAATGGAAGTGGGAAACAATTAGTATGGATTTTATAACAATCCTATGAAAGAATTTCTGACATCATGATTCAATCATGGTCGTAGTCGAAAAATTAAGTAAGGATGCTCATTTTATTCCTGTTAAATATACCTATAAATCATCTAACATTGCACATACTTTCATGAAAGAGATATTCAGGTTACAGGGTGTACCAAAGGTAATAGTCTCAGGTAGAGACACAAAATTTACAAGTAACTTCTGGAAAGATTTGTTTAAAAGTTTCGGAAGACAGTTAAATTATAGTACTCCATATCATCCACAAACAGATGGGCAGACTAAAAGGGTAAATCAATTCTTAGAGTAGATGCTAAGGATGTATGTCATGGATAAACCAAGTAAGTGGGAAGACTATCTACACTTAGTAGAATTTGCATATAATAATAATTTCCAAGTTTCTCCAAGTATGAGTCCTTTTCGCATATTATCTGGACGTAAGTGTAATTCTCCAATTTAATGGAAAATTCCACTTGATAGATTAATGTTAGGACCTAATTTATTAAAAGATATGGAACTAACCGTTGAACATGAACAACAAAACCTGAATGCTTACCAAGACACACATAAAAGTTATGTTGATTTAAAAACAAATCCTAGAGAGTTCCACAAGGGTGATCATGTGTATATAAAGGTAAATCCCAAGAAAATTTCTTTAAGAATGGGAAGGTATTCAAAATTGGCACCCAGGTATTACGGTCCATTTGAAATTTTAGCTAAAGTAGTTTCGGTTGCGTACCAGTTACCACTACTAGACAATATTAAAGTCCATAATGTGTTTCACGTTTCTATATTCAAAATATATGTTCATGATGTTTCTCATGTGATTGATTGGAATGTAATCCAGGTGGAACCCGAAGGAGAGTTCCAAGTGGGGCCAGAGCGCATTCTCAATAGGAGATAACTTTTACTCCCCATCGGACAAGTCAAGGTGCAATGGAAGCACCTTAGTTCAGAAGAAGCTACTTGGGATTTGGAAAGTAAAATGTGGGACGCATATCAAGACTTATTCCAAGAAGATGAAATTGAAGAATAAAACAAAAATTATAATACCGACGACGATGTTATATTTTAAGAGGAGGTGTATGTAATAGCCCATGAATTAATAATTTATTATTAATTCTGCTCGAAAAATACTTTAATTATTATTTTTATTATTTTATTATTTTTAACAGAAAACTCAAGAATAAAACATTTTGTAATAAAGATTTTTATTTAATAAAATATGTTGAAGGGGAACAAAAGTGGATATAGTTGTTGAAGAGTGTTTGCTAACCCAGGAGAGTAAAATACATGTGGTAGAAGGCACTGAGTGAGAACTCAATATGCACAAGACATCATCCCCAAAAATGAGGTCAAAACTCCTAGTTCAGTACTAAAGACCGCGAGGCTCATAAATGACCAAGTCCTAGGAAACATACTATATATTATTATTTCCATGAGCACCATGAGGCTAGAATTGGACGTGGATTAAAATCTATAAATGCAAGAGATGGTGCATTGTGGGATTTTTCTCTTGTGGTTCAACAAATAGGATCGGAGTTTATGGAGCAAGTAACTTGGCTTATCTCGGGGTTGGTTGGGAGGAACAAATTCTCAACCTTTGTTTTCCCGTCATTGGTGACAGGTTCATAATTTATGTTTAAATGATTGCATAATGTGTTTTAAATTCTAGATCTAAAGAAGATTAATCTAGAACCTAGTATCTATCAGTTAGCCTAATGTTGCTATGCTTGAATGTTTAGAATTCTAATTCGTGTAGAAATTTTAATTCTGCACAAATGCATTTGAAATCATTTATTTCTAAATTGTATCATGTATTCCTACATTTAATCGCATATTTTTTGTTTGTGTCGATTATTCCTAAATTTCTTCCATAGTTTGTATTTACTAAATTAGATGTAGACTGAATCTATAATCATGCTAGAATGTATCTACTTTTAGCAAATTTGAACGAGAGTAATGTTCCATACAAAATTATAAGTATATACAGTTAGAGTATAACCCTAATTCCTACATGAATAAAATTATTAGGCTATGATATTTGTTCATATTATAGATTTGCAGTAGTTAGTATATACAAATGAAATCCACTTAAATAATATTAGCATTATTACCACTCATAAGATTCAAATTAAAGTGTTCGAATCGAATAAGATATACATACCTAATCCTGAAAAAGCAATGTTGCTATCTTAAGTATATAGAGAAATAAATAACCAATTTAACTCATAAACAAAACCCTTAATCAACTTAACAAGAAGATAGAGGAACTATTTTCAATCAAGTACAGAGATCATGGAACTGAATATTTTTAAGGTATTTACTTAATAATCATGTGATAAAATAAATCATAGGTATAATATCAAATAAAATTACGGGAATCATCACAACAAAATTATCAAATAAAACTAGTATCCTTACGGACGTAACACCATCAAGGATGGCTACAGTGAATCAAAATAGTTATTGCATAGGCTTAAACTCTCAACAGAAATCGCACAGACCCTAGGGTTGAGTATTTTCTTTCTTTCAATAGTTTATAAAAGAGACATAACAATAATTACATCTATGATAATGAGAGAGGTAGAATGATCGTAAGGCCTCTACAATGCAAGTTAAACCCTAAGGGTTTCCTGTCACAACATCACAATCTTTTAGGAGAATCTTATCTTATTTGCAACAGTGGCCATCACCCTTGTTCCCATGCCCATACTCAACATCACCTGTGACCAACCAGGCAAGAGTTTTAAACTGCATGTTTTGACTGAAGTATAATAACTCATACAATGAAATTTGTATTAAGGTCATGAAGGAAGCTACATGGGTGTTTTGAAATGCTGGCCTCGGAGGAGGTGACCATGTTGCCTCCCTCTCTAGTGTTGAAACCATCAAGTTATTCATTTGCATTCAAAACACATCACATTGTAAATTATTTTAAAACAACCAATGAACTAGAAGAGGTTTTAATCCCTTACCTTGGCTTTTGGCAGCAAGGGTGAGGGGTCAGCTCCTCCGGATTACCCTTATCCCTCTACATCATGCAACCATCGAAACTTTTCAGTAATTTTGGAAAAAAAACTACTGTAAACTAATTTTAAAGTCCAGAAAGAAGTACCAAGCCTCACTCACCTGTCGAAACACACTGGTCTCATGGTAGAAATGTTGGTTGGATCGTTGAAGCTTTGTCGTTGAAAGGTAGATGGTTGAGGAATACTTTGAAAATAATTACCTTAGAAAATGCCATTAACATAGTAAGAATGGAACAGAGTTCACCGCCAAGCCAAAGCCATTAACACCGTAAACCAGAGCAAGTTTTCATATAGAGCATAGCTCGACCCTTGACCAGCCTCCGACCAAACAACACTTTCAAATGAAGAGCTAAGACACAGTAAATGAGTTTTTACAAAACCCTACGAGACTGTTTGATCTCACCTTTGAAGTGTAGGGTAGAGATCAAATTCTCATGCCAAATTAGGGCATGGTTGCGTTGTCAACTCACAGCCATGACAATTAATTAAGTTAACCGAGTACCATATTAAATCTCACACAAAAATTTATTAAAACCAAATCATTGCATACCATCTAACCATGGGACATGGATAAGAGCGCCCAACCATATATTACACCATGGAAAAACCTTAGCTCATATATTTATAACCATAAATATAATAAAAAACCTAGGTTAGATCTTGACATGAACATTAGCGTACATGCACTAAACATTAGTGGTGATAGGACTCGCACATAATACCTTCATGGTTATGGCAAGGTCCACACCCCTTTCCACTATAACCATAGTCTACGCATAATGCAAGATATTTGAATCATTCTATCACATAGCGCTAGGTTAGACAAGACATCTAATATCATATTGTAGTACTATGTTTTAAAAACATTAAAACTATATTGCAAGCATAGTTTGGGTTTATGCATTGTAATTTCTTTAAATCATTGTAGAACCATATGATATAGTATTTACACCATGAACATCAAGGACCATAAAGAAATGCATTAAAGCCAAACCATGTAGTATCATGCCAACAATAAGTGTGTAAACCACAAACCCTAATCTTCTCACATTTAGGGGCATATCTTTACACACATAGTATAAACTATGGTAAGGTCAAGGCCTTGAAAATATATAATGCAATTGGCGGTGTGGGGTCAAGACTATGAACATTCTCCCATTCCTTAGGCTAGTGTTGGCCCTAGAATTGTCCATTTTTTCATCATTTATCGACATGCCTTTCATCTATTTTCTTACCATTATTGCCCATTTATCATTCCATTTTCCATTCATTTGTTGTAGCTACGCGTTGAACATCATGCTACTTCCATTGATGTTTTAAGTGGTTAATAGTGATTATTTTCTTTTATATTTGATGAATTAAAAGACTATTATGCATAATTTTACTAATGATGGTTTGTGGAGTGATTTGTCATGTACAGGACGCTCATAGCCAGATGTTACAGCCTTAACTAAAAACGCATGCCACATAAGAACACATTTATTAGTGTCTTGATTTTCGGGCATATGGAAACGAATCTCAAAAATCTGAGACATGGGTTTTGTGAGTAACATCCTCATTTACTTGAACCTCAAGGAAATTGCCAAACAAAGCTACGGTTTGCGATATGCAGGTGGTTCTTCGAGAGGATATTTTCCAGATTTGGTGTTGCGGCCGGTTCCAAAGTTGCGAGCAGTTACGGCCGTGTTTCAGCTGTTACAGATCATAAGTTGGGGGCTCAGTTATTCATTTCCATGAGATAATTTTATGTATAAATATGTAATCAATCTCATTGAGAAAATATTATTGAATATGGATGATAGATGGATGATAAATTGGTAGGAGATTAGGCAGGATAGGAGATGGATGATAGGATATGCAAGATATGAGAGAAAACAATGTTATGATGTAGGATTTGATCCAGATCTACTATAATTATTTTATTATGATAATACATGCTGGTAGTTTCTTAATTCTGGAGTTTTAGACTTCTATTGTGGAAATCCAGCTCTGCTTAGTGGAGGAAGGGCCCTCTTCCCTGAGCAGATGCTGGTAGTGTTGATCGTAAGTATTTTATTTTGTAGATCTGTTATTTGTTAATTCATGCTTTCATTCATTAGATTTATCATAGTTGTTTTATTATTTAGTTCATATTTTTATTCATTAGATTTATCATAGCATTCTCATGTTAATTCATTTTGATAGATCGTTGGACAACACAAGACTTATTTTAGATTTATGCAATCACATCTTGTTTCATAGGAATAGATCTTGTTTGAAGTGTGTTTGATTTATAGTTTTATTTACGAATAGGTTTGAGGTTTGAGTTACTTTCAAGAAGTTGTGACTTAGTAACAGATAGTTTCAATTGCATACCAATAGATCAACAATGGCAGATAGAAATTGTGCTTGCATATATTTTGCACGATAACTTTGAAATAAAAGACTTCATTGGGTTGATAATTTATGTTTAGCACTCTGCATGTTAAGTTTTAATTAACTGGAATATAGTGGGCATGACATTTTGGCGCCGTTCCTGGAGAAGTTATCAATTGTGCAAAAGTACATTTGACATTGTTTTGTAGATGCATTGTTAAAGTAGGGCATGTAAGTTGCATTATTACATTTCAGGTTATTGAATTTATTTTGAGTGTGAAATTTTTGTTTTTTTACATTCAGTTTTATTTCAATTTTAATCTTTAGAGCATAAGTCTTATCATTCCCCTTAGTGGTGTTGTAAGCACCACCCATTCTACTAACAAGTTGACAGGAACATTCGAAGGAGGAGCCTTATAATAGCACATGAAGAATCTATGAAGATATGGCAAGTGAGAAAGATGCGGAAGTTGTTACCTTCGAATTTTCCATCAAAGATTCAAAAGGAGTGGCATGAACAAAAATAATTCCCCCACATGTTCTACCAAATTTTCATGGTTTGGAAAATGAAGAACCTGATGTATTTTTATTTCAATTTGAAGTACTTGGTACAGGATATGGTTATTGTGATAATGATCAAAAGTTGAATGTGTTTCCCCTTACTCTAAAAGGAACAACCCTCCGATGGTTCATAAGCCTCGGTGGGAATTGTATACAAACTTGGGAAGACATGAGACATGTGTTCTTGAAAAGGTACCAAGATTATTGTAGGGTCAATGAAGACATCTTCGAAATGACACAAGGAGAAGAAGAGAGTCTGGAGGAATACATAGAACACTTTCAATATAACCTCCAAAGATCCAAACTGAGGAAACTGGGGAAGGAGATCTTAAAAACACTTCTACTCAAGGGAATTCAAGCTGAATGCTTAGAAATATTTTATCTGATCGGAACAGGTAATGTATTTCAGTTATCATATGATGATATTTGTGAGCTATGTAGAAGGTATTCAAGAGGAAACTTCAAGACTAGTAAGAATTCTAAGGAACTTTTTTCTCTATTTTTGGAATCTGCTGCAAAAACAAGACTTTTACGAGCTGAAATCAATAATTTATTTAAAATTTCTAAAGCTGACTCACAATCGGTTGTTTTACAGGATAAGGAAAAGCATGAGGAAATAAGAGAAGGAAGGGATTTCCCTTTGGATAGTCTTGAAAGTTGTGGTATATGTGACTTGAATCATTCAACAGATCATTGTCCCTCCTTACCAAAGATGAAAGAAACATATCATAGAGATCTGGGAGTTGCAGCCAACTCGTTGCAACAGTCATGTCAACCATGGCCTACATCTATGGTTCAAAATTATATCCCTCCATTTCCTTACTCTCATACTCAACCATTGAATACTCTTCCACCATGGCAGCTGTTGCAGCCTCAATTTAACTTTTACCTACCTTACCCACAAGGTTGGAATGGTCCATCTTATGATCATATGGCAACTCTCCCTCATGTTGCAACACAAGTTGGTCCTTCAATATCAACCTCATAAATCAATCATCTACATCAACCACATATATTTTCTCATCAAACTCCTTGGTACCCAACACAATTTCCTGTCCAATCCACCCTCCACCCTAACCATAATAAAGCAGTACAGTATGCTTACAGTGCTGAACTGCAAAATGTCCCTATATTTCCCTCTTGTTCTACCTCACCTACACCGCTGCAAAAAGGTTGTGTGTTGTTGCAGCAAATCCATACGAGGCCTGAACATGTTTTAGATCCAAGTTTTGCAGATGGAGTTTCTTCTAGTCCTCATAAGCAAGCAGACAAGATCAACAAGACACATGTAATATTTGATGGAGAACAACCATTGGAACCAAAAGCATCATTTACATCATTAAATCCGAAACTCTTATGCATTGAGGAAGATCAGTTTAATAAGGATCTTCATGGTGTAACATACATGAGAAATCAAGAGAACAAAGACTATATTGAATCTTGGTTTCAATCTGTCATCAGTCTGCAGCGTCATTCCATGCTTCACCAATTCTTGGCACCATCATTTCAAGGGAAGTTGATCTCTCATATCCTGGCATTCATAAAGCTATATTTTTCTGTTGGGAGTATGAGCATACTTGAGTCACTTTTTTGAAAATGGCTCCATTGGAAACATGCATACACTTGAATTTTTTTTTATATATTTCCAAGTAGAATAGGGTAGGATAGAGTAACAGAATAAAACCATGCTTTTGTTTGTTTTTTATTTTTGAATAAGTATGCTCTCTTCTTGCGCCTTGTTGCGATCTAGAAGATCATAAAGTGGAAAGATAAGGAATGGATATGAGATGTTTTCATGAATTCCATAAAAATGCACATGCTTTATTTCAACATTATGTCATTTTTTAAGAGTCACAGCTGCGGCTGCAACAGACTGTGCAAGTCAATCTAGGTGCTCAATTCTTGAAATTTTTGGTATGGATGTGTGTTATATTTAAATCTACATCATTAAAAATATTCACACCTATTTTGATCACTTTTTAGGGGTCAAATTTAATTTATTGTATTTTTTATGACATTTTGGCTTGAAAATTTTACTAGAACACAGTTGGAACAGTCCATTTTTGGGAGACCAAATGAAATTATTTTAAAAAAATTTTTACATCCCAAGTAGCCCTTTGAATATAGTTTCCAAAACAATTTTAATTTTTATGATTGGGTGTCAAACAAAAATTTTATGGCCAAAATACTAACAGGGTGTCAAGGTGGCAGCTTAGGAACAGAGCTGGGACAGTCAATTTTTGGATGGCTTATTGGACATATATTGCAAAATTGTTTCATAGGTATATTACCCTATTAATCTAGTTTACAAATCAAATTGAATCACTCCATTCTGATGTCGTACGCAAATTTTATGACCAAAATACCAACTACCTATCACAAATCTGCATTCCGAAAACTCTATTTTCTAGACTATTCATTGGCTTATTTGACCCATCAATTCTTGTTGGATTCAAAACCTGTTTCTAATGGAGATACCTACATGAATCTAAGTTCATCTCCTATTGGAATCACATCAATCCGTTATCAAACGAAAAAGTTAAGCCTAAAACCGTGACTGTTGGTCTAGTCTAGAATTTGAAAAAACACCTTGTCATGTAGGCTGTTACTGAGTGATTTGGAAGATCATTGCATAGAATTTTAAAAACCCATTTATAATAGAAATATAAATATGAATTTACTTTCATTTGGATTTGGAATCACTCAAATTTGACAAGGAACGAAGAAGCTATGATCAGAATACCGTTGGTGAGTCTAGATGGGCATTGCTCTCCCGTAGGTATAAAATGGATTTTGCTTTGTTCATTTTTATTTGGATTTGTTTTATGAGTAATTGCGTGTTGTTTTTTTCATAATTGTTGGGTGAAGAGAGACCAATAATATATCTTCTTCCATCATCTCATGTTTTATTGCAGGCAAATGCTAGGTTTTTGCAGGTCCTAGGAAGCAGAAGGTCAATGCATGCACGAGTGACTCTTGAAGACTTTTTCTCAATTTGCAAATGGATTGAGCACATAAAAAAAAATATTGAGAGATTGATGTGCAAACCATACAAAGTCCAATATTTCCGAAATTCAAGTCTCATTGCAACATGCCGAGAATCCTTTTTAGACACCTGTCATCCCACTTGTTGCCGAAAGAAACCCCTCAAGAAGCCAATTGCACTATGGTAGATTCATTCATCCTCCTCATTTAAAAACCCTAAAAAAAAAAAAACTAAACAAAACAAAAAAAATCCATTCATGTTGAAGTCCGATCTTCCACTGCTTATGTAGTCTCCATAACCGTTTTATTTCCCATCACTACTACATCATGACTTCACATATTCTTTCCACTTCTGAGTTTCATGTTGGTTCTATTTTTCACTATGATTCTTCACAATCATTTATTTTGTACTCATATTGGATGATGTGGAATTCATTAAGGTCCACCTTCCAATGGTCTTGTCCCATTGACTCCGACACATCATCTGGGATCGAGATTAGTGTTTTTATAGTGCCCTGGTATTTGCATGAATCAATGGAAGATTTCCTTGTTGTTAATAATGGGGATTCATCAATGCCTCTTGATTGGAAAATCTTGTAGGTGACTCAACTCCAGCACATCCATTCGTACCTCTCAAGATGTACTAAGGTACTTTAGAGCTCATTGTCATCAAATGTGAGTTTCTTCACATTGTTTAATGACATAAATTAATGGCTGGTAATCCAATAATTTCTTTCCATGCTCGACTTCAGCACATTCATTCGCATGGTAAGAATTGTACCTCGGTTTTGTAGCAGCTGAAGGTTATGTGATCTAATGGTTTGAACAATGACTTGCAGCATCATTTGTTCAGTAGTTTTGCAGTTGATTTGCAGAATAAGAGAAAGGGCTTTCTGCTTCTATGGTAGAATTTTTCCTCATCAATGGTCTCGGCAGTTAGTCTTACATGCAACCAGCACAACATCATGGATCAAATTCAGTCTCATCCATTTTTAGCTCTCATATACATATGTCTCAGCATCAAATCAGTCTACATAGCTCCAGCATACACCAGTCCATTCATGTCAACCAAGGCTTCCATGGAGGTAAAACTTGAGGTAAAATATCATGAGTTTTTTATTTATTAAAGATTTGGGGAAATGTCATGAAGAACCACTAAGCATTAGCCATTTCCATTTTCTAAATAGTATTTTATGTCCATCCATTCCCATCATTTCCCACTCATTTTTAACACTTCATCATTCATGCACATCCACTTCAAATTCCAACCCAACATCTCACCAACCCCACTGACCAAGCATACAAAAAAAAAATGGATACCTTATTGTTCTTACACAAGAACTAGCAATAAGAAAAAAAATCTTGCTACTTCCACACAAGAACGAGCAGCAAGAAAAGAATCATTGCTACTGCCACATAAAAACCAATAATGAGAAGAAATAAATCAGTTGCTTGAAGGTTGTTCTTTCCAGCTTTGGCATTTTTTTTTGCATGTGGGAACTACAAATCCTCTATGGCTGCAAATTGAAGAAATGATGCATGAAGACATGCTTTGCATTCAGTTTAAAAGGTAGTCCTTTAATAATTTGCAGCAAGTTTATGACCAGAATCAAGGTTTGTAGATTGTTTTCTCATTGAAAATGTTCTCTTGAAGTACAAGCAAAAATCATCGGGGAGTTTTCTGAATTCATTAATTATCTCAAGAAGCCTAGAAAACCATGAAAAAATGATCTACTGCTCTCACACAAGAACCAGCTGTAGGAACACAAGGCATTCCTGTTGCTTCTCGAGAACTTACAGTGGTAGAATTTTATGCTTCCATATAACAGAGAATAAATTCAGATGTATGAGTTTCATTATTTAGTAATGCCCACATTGGCTAACAATTGTTATCATGGTCCTTGCATATTTGATCTTGTAGTTCATAATGGAAGAGAGATGTTGATGTCACTATAAAAATATTCCCATAATAATGAAAGATAGATTTGGGAAAACATGTTTATATTTCCATGGCGGAAAACTAAGTTTTTGGGGACATGAGATTTCATTATTCCAGGGTTTCTATCCACATAACAAAAGCATCAATTGTCAGTGTTAACCCATGCTCAGCCCACAGTTTCATGACCAGCCATCTATTTCTAGCTCATTTCATTGTTGCATCTCAAAAGGTGAAGGTATCTCCAAGGAAAAAATGAAGGTAATAGCAGAATACATATTTCACTAATTTGAGTTTTTGGAGCACTAATACATAGTCATTTCCAGATCCATGCTATGTTTTCAAAATTAGATTATTGGAAGCTACATGAATGTATGAAGTGAGATACATACATTCATAGGTTTTGTTAATTGATTCATGGATTTGTTAAATATGGTGGCTACCAACTATTTTGAAATGGCTTGGTGCTTTGAGATTCTCATTCTTAGTTGGATATGGGCTTTATGCTTGCTGTAATTGGTTTTTTTTGGTGCTAGATGTTGTCATTACATGAGCATGGAAACGATTGAGAGGATCTCTTGAACTACTTTGAAATAGTCCTACCATACACAACACTTGAAAAATGGTCATTTTTATCAGTAATAATTTTTATAACAGTATGGATGATTGATGTGCAAATCAAAACTTGTTTTCTGCCGTGAAGAGTTTTAAGAAGCATGAGTACATGATGTGTCCTCAGTTTTGGGGAGATGGTTGTTTACAACTAAGATGAAAACTCTTCTTTTGCATGAGGACATGACAAATTATTCAGTTTGGGGGAGGAGCTACTATGCTTGCTGCTTTTTCATTCACATTCATAATTTTGATGCATATTGTTCTTCATATAAAATGCCGAATTTGAATTGAGCATATCTCACAAACCATGAATTGGAACGTCATGCAATTTGGACAGGGAATGCATAACAACATGATGAACAACCGTAGCAAGTTTCAGCGCAATATAGTGCACGATTTTTGAGAAAATGGCCATCATCACCTACAACCAATTCACATTTTTCTTGAAATTCGTGATGTGGGTTTGTCTAATTTTTGGTGTGGAGATGCATTGGAAAGGTAACCACTTGCTTGAAAAATTTCAGCCCAACCCAGTTCGTCGTTTGGGAAAAAATGACTTCATAAGTTTCTCATTCAAAAAGGCTAAAACGCCGTAAAATATTGTCGTTTCCCATTTTTCGTTGGATGCAACACCGTTTTCCATTGGATGCAACACCGTTCCCTTTTTCCGGCAACCGTTTTCCGGTAGCTTCCCGTTTTCCGGCAGCTACGACATATTTTTCGGCGACCGTTTTCTGGCAGCTGCGACATCTTTTCCGGCGACCGTTTTCTGACAGCTGCGACATCTTTTTCGGCGACCGTTTTTCGGTAGCTGCGACATCTTTTCCGACGGCTGCAACATCTTTTCCGGCGATCGTTTTTCGGCAGCTGCGACATATTTTCCGGCAGCCAATTTTCGGCAGCTGCGAGATCTTTTCCGGCAGCTGCGAGTCTGCCAAATACATCGCTAAATTTAGCGTTGTTCCGCCAAATTCGCCGCTAAAACCTTCGCAAACTTCTCTGCTAAAATAAGCTAACTCCGCCAAAGTTGCCGCTACATTTAGCGTTGTTCCGCCAAAATCTTCGCTAAAACCTTCGCCAAATTCTCTGCTAAAATAAGCCGTGACTTTGCCAAATTTCTACTAAAGAGCTACGAATTCGCCAAATTTTCTGCCTTAACTAAAAACGCATGCCACATAAAAACACCTTTATTCGCATCTTGATTTGTGGGCATATGGAAATGAATCTCAAAACTTCGAGACATGGGTTTTGTGCGTAACATCCTCATTTAGCTCAATATCGATGAAATGGCCAAACAAAGCTACGGTTTGCGATATGCAGGTGGTTCTTCGAGAGGGTATTTTCCATATTTAGTGTTGCGGCTAGTTCCAAAGTTGCCACCAGTTAAGACCGTGTTTCAGCTGTTACAGATCACAAGTTGGGGGCTCAGTTCTTCATTTCCATGAGATAATTTTATGTATAAATATGTAATCAATCTCATTGAGAAAATATTATTGATGATGGATGATAGATGGATGATAGATTGATAGGAGATTAGGCAGGATAAGAGATGCAAGATAGGAGAGAAAACAATGTTATGATGTACGATTTGATCCAAATCTACTGTAATTCTTTCATTATGATAATACATGCTGGTAGTTTCTTCATTCTGGAGTTGTAGACTTCTATTGTGGAAATCCAGCTCTGCTTAGTGGAGGAAGGGCCCTCTTCCTTGAGCAAATGCTGGTAGTGTTGATTGTAAGTATTTTATTTTGTAGATCTTTTATTTGTTAATTCATGCTTTCATTCATTAGATTTATCATAATTGTTTTATTATTTAGTTCATGTTTTTATTCATTAGATTTATCATAGCATTCTCATGTTAATTCATTTTGATAGATCATTGAACAACACAAGACTTATTTTAGATTTATGCAATCACATCTTATTTTATAGGAATAGATCTTGTTTGAAGTGTGTTTGATTTATAGTTTGATTTACGAATAGGTTTGAGGTTTGATTTACTTTCAAGAATTTATGACTTAGTTACATATAGTTTCGATTGCATACCAATAGATCAACAATGGCAGATAGAAATTATGCTTGCATATATTTTGCATGATAACTTTGAAATAAAAGACTTCCTCGGGTTGATAATTTATGTTTAGCACTCTACATGTTAAGTTTTAATTAACTGGCATATAGTGGGCACGACAGCTAGTTCAACCTATTATAAAGATAAATAAAGAAAGAAAGGTATAAACAAAGTACATCACCTCGATAGACATGTTTGAAGGTTCGGACGGAACTAGCCATCTTAATGATCACCAAAACTTGTCCTAACCAACACACAAAGAAGTAAAACATAGAAATATTCTAAGTAAATGTAAAAAGTAATGCATGTAAAAAAAATTACTTACGACTTTTAGGTGTGTTACATGAACACTCTCTTCTTCTTCTTTTCACTCTCTTAACTTCTAGAATTCAATTCAAGACATGGACGAATTCAATTGGACTCCTTAAATATGGAGAGACATGAACTCTTCATTCTCTCAGAATATCTACGAGTAATTATGGTGAGTTATCCATGCATCCATGAATCAACTACTAATTATTTTTTTATATTTGATTTTGTTTATAATTGTTTATTTCTAATTTTGAATAACACCCAATACAATTGCCCCATCCTACAATTTAGAAGAAAATAAAAATAATAGTCCACTACCAAATTCTAAACTATAAATGTTTAACAAATAATTATTAGCATAAATTATTTCAAGAATTATAAAAACAAAATATTATGCATAGCAAAATTTAAAATGGATATCCTTAGGTAATCTTCAAAACATACTTTACTTCCATAATAACTTTTAATTATTTTAAAAATAAAATAAATACTTCTTCTTCGGTGGTAATTAGTTATTACTTTTGGTTTAATTGTTACCAAAGTAAGCAAACATCTGCTATTTTGAGTTTCGATGAGTCTACATCAATAATTTGTTGATTATTTTGTAAAAATCAGCAACATAAAACTTCAAAATATCTCAATGAACATAAAACTTCAAAATACCTAAATGAGCACAACGTTCAACCAGTTATGGTCATATAATAATTTTTAAAATTCTTCCTTAGAAAATGTATATTTGCATTTGAAGAAAACTCTTAAAATAATTTTAAAAAATTATAACCAGATAATGCCTAATACCTGCTGTTAACACCCAAAAATGGTTAACTACCTCATCTACCCCACTACATGGCTCATTTGTCCATTTGCCTACCATATTTCCCTGAAAATCCCACTAAAAAGCCTCCAAAGGCCTAAAATGCCTCCAAAAGGCCATAAAACCATCTAAAAAGGCTCCAAAAGGCCTAAAATGCCTCCAAAAGGCCAAAAAACCCCTTTTTTCCTCTAAAAATAGCAAAAATCCCCAAAAGGGAAGAAAAGGAATAAAAATAATGAGGAAAAAGGAGGAAAACCCTAAAACAGCAAAAACCCTAAACAAGTTGCCCTAAACCATATGGTTTCCAAAACCATGGGCTAGCATTCCACCACTAAAAAAAAAACTATAAATAAGTGGTGGAGACCCCTCATTTCACATCCACAGTCATAAGCATCCTGCCTCTGCCGAAATTATTCTCGAAACCCTAGCTTACCATCAAGCTACTTTCACCATTGAGAACTCTTTTTGGCCCATTTCCACCACCGGAGAAGGAAAAGAAGCAGCTTCGAGCTCGAAGCCACCGACATCGGACCAGCACAACGGACTCCATCAACCTCCTCATTGGAGGTAACATCAATAAAAATCATTATTCATTTCTTTACTGTTTCTGGCTCACGTTATTTATTTTTTACTGCTTTAGCTTCAAGAACATATTTAGATTAGTTTTTGTTTCAGTTTATCTTTATTTAATTCATACACATCATTGAACTGCTACTAAGGATTCCAGATTCCTTAGTAGGTGCTCATCAGCACAAGCTAGGGTGAAAACCCTAGCTACAGTTTTTGGCGACTCCGCTGTCTTTTTTAATTTTATTTTTTCCGTACTGTACTTTCGGCTGTCGTTTTTGGCCGCCGAAAACGACACTTTTTTCTTCCGCAGCCGTGGCCCGACCGCGCATTTCAGGCCCTAACCTGCGACCAGCCCGCCACTGTCAGCCATTTTCCTGCGTCCTGGACGCGTTTTTGAACTTTTTTAGTTGCGCCTCGACCGCGTTTTTTCAGCCCACAGTCGCGATCCAACCGCGCCTGTTCATTACACAGTCGCGCTCCGACCGTCGCTGTCAGCCAGAACCCCGCGACCTAGACCGCACCTGTTTCCTTTAAACCCGTGATCTGCGCGCAACTGTTGCCTTCAAACCCGCGGTCCGACCGCGCGAGTCCGCCCCATACCCACGGTCCGCGAACTGTTTTTTGCCCTTGTTTCCACGCCGAAACCTAGCCACTTTGCTTCCATTTTTCCTGCACTTGCACAGCCACCTGTTCCACTTGCAGCCCTACATCCATTCCTGTCCCTTGTTTACAGCATTGTTAAGCAAATTTTTAGCATTCTTTATTTCAAAAAAAAAAAAAAAATCGCATGGTCAA
>LPNX010152529.1:695384-737013 GCA_001517045.1 Pseudotsuga menziesii | reverse complement strand
TATATATATATATATATATATATATATAATGCTGCAATGTAAAACATTTTTAATGTTCATAAGACCCTAAGTTCGAAGCTCTTTTTACTACTTGCCCGAGCTAAAATCTAATTTGCATCGATGAGGGCATGGTTGGTTGGGAAAGTGGGGTGTTGTTTGTCTCCCCACCAACATTCAAATCCTCCCAGAGACATGTTTGTCTGTGTAAACGGGCTGCTGTATGCAGTTGGGGCCTTGTGCAAGTCCTGGGTAAATTTGGCAGAATAGATACCCCTAGTTGCGGCAACTGCAGGTATTGTGAGACCTATCTATGCTTCAATGTAAATTTGTCATATCCCATGTTGGAATGTGCCGCTTGCACCTATTAACCGGAACTGCCAATGAAAAAATAAATCTAATTGTCATGATCAAGATAACTACCAGTAATCAACAGTAAAATTATGTTATTTTGTTAATTTATTGTTCAATCAGAACACATGGGCTTATAAGGCTGCATGCAAAAAATTAATTAGTTACTTAGTACTGATGGTATCTGCTCTAGAATCTCTGTTATCACAATACACAGTTCATCAGATTTGTTCGTTGAACTTGAGTATCTATTGTTTTCGTTGGCTGCTGTTAACTATCTGACTTTTACTGCCCAGTTGTTGTAGAGTGGACATTATAGGAGTGTCTATTGTTCATAATCCGTTTTATTTTGGTAGCATATCTTGCACATTGTCCTCAGCATGGTTATTGATTAGTCCATATTTGAATTTTGCATTCGAGAGTATATAGCTCGTTATTATTTCACTAATGTTTAATTTTCGTCCATCTGAGAACTTTGTGCAAGTGCATAGGAGATGGCAGGTAGCTCATTTTTCTTTTTTGATCAGGGTTTCATGGACTCACAAGGTTTCTACTGGTTTCTCTCTGAAATATTTTTTAATTAAGCACGTTTTCTAGAGGAAAATCCAATGCTGTCCATCTGGCGAAATATCTTTTTCATCTTTTGTATATTCATGTTTTAATTGCCGGTGGTCCAGGCTTGTTGATAACCACGTCGCATGACTTTGATCCTCATTCCGATCACTTTTGTCTGATATGATTTTTTTGTTCAGAAAAAAATTGTAATTTTGTTCGAGTTGAAATGAATTACATATAGTAGAAACTCATAGCATTCAAAGAAGGAACCTTCGAATCTCTGATGCTTCTTCAAAGCGAGCCAGCCCTACAAGTACTTTTGACAAAGACTCTTTCATGTTTACATTCTTTAGCTAACTGTCCATAAAGGTCTTTAGACTGCCCTATAAGCTGAGGACCATTGCATTCTTAAATTTCATGGACATTGTCTTCATACAAAACTGCAATGGATCAGATCTACTTTTTATCCATAAACAGATTAAAGGTGTAAATGACATTATAAAGGAACCTGCTTCCGAGTCTGAATTAAACTGTAGGATCAATAAAACTAAACTACTGAAGGACCTTTCTCAACAAACTCAGCTTTAACGACCAGGATGAAAGCGGAGGTTGCAAAGTCCAGTAATCAACGGTCCAGATCATAGCGGGGAATGATAGATCCAAAGTCCGATGCATATTTCAAAATTCCGTTGAGCCCCCGGAGACAAGAAGAACGCGGGTAGGTGAAAAGTTACATATGATGTCATTGTTAACAGGTGTCGACCCAAATCCAGATAGAAAACTTCGAGGATGGCATCATCCCTGCTTAACCAATAGCAACACAAATAAATACAATTTTAATAAATTTAAAAATTGCTATTTTTCATGTTACAAAGTTAAACTTTGGAATAGAGATTTTAATTTTTTAAATATGCACCGATATGCACCACCTAATACCCAAAGTCAACGCTGTTTGAAATCGAACGATTAAAATATACCAGCCGGAGGCAAGTATAATAACATAATGGCCACAATAATCTAGGCATAGAACGAGTAATCGAATGGATGTTTATAAAAAACCATTTCTTGGTCAAGCGACGGACAGTTGGAGGGAGGACGGAGTTGGAAGCGACGGGGAGTAATTGTTACTTTCAAAATGTTTGATCATTACTTTCAAAATAATGTGGAGGCTTCCATATGAGCTTCTTTCAGTGTTGCTAATTGCCTCTACTAACTTACAATGGGAATTACAAGGGGCATGACTTCTGGTAATAATCTGTAGACAACAATGGAACTGGAAATTCTCGAGGAAAGGTGGGAATGGATGTCAAAGCCACAAGAAAAATCGTAAAGAATATTTTATGTTTTTCCATTTTCCCATGCTCTCTAATACACGATCTCTGAGCAATATTGGACGAGTGATATACCGATTGTTTAACACAAGATTTGGTTGTTGGTTATCTACGATCTGACCATTTTATAGGAAAACTTAATACCTTGTCGTGAAGATAGATGAATCTTCAACAACAACCACCTAACTACAGATTTGTAGTTGCATCTCTTAATTTCCCAAAAATTGATCAACAACACAAACCAAACCAATATTACAGAAGAATTCAACTTCAAGATACAGACAGTACAAAATTGAGCATCCCACTCCACTTTACCTACCCTCCATTCCCCCGCAAGGATCCACCTCCACCCATCCCTTCTCACCCATTCCATCCTCACATGCAGCGTGAGCATCCCTTCCCCCCGTGTGACCCTCCTTCATCTCCTCCTCCCTTTCCCTCCACTGTCACGTCCCCATGCCTCCGATCGAGGGAGAGGACGCGACTACAAGCTTCAAGCACCCAAGCTAAGAGCCCCATGAACATGTGCATTCACAAAATTGCTGAAAACAGAATGCTAAGGAAAATGCATTGAAATAAAACATGCACTTATGAAATCATCTATCAGATACAGCGGAAACATCATACATTCAACATGTTCATTACAATCATTAACAGTAATTAAGATAGCACGAGCAAAATACACAAGATCACTTATCTTATGAAGAAGTCGATCCACAACCAGCTATGTCGCTGCAACTTTCCACCCAACCATAGGCCAGCGTGCTCCTTAATCTCTCAACAACGCTGCCACCCCCAAGCTGGGCATGATTCTCCAAGGAATAAGGGAACTAGCAGGCTTAGACATAGCCGAGGGTATACAAAACACAGCCAAGCCAACACAATTGGGTTTATCAATCCATCAAGGAGTTGGGGAAAGGCTCAATGCTAAGCTAGTGAGCTCATTACAGAGCCAAGAACACCTACACTAGAGCTAGCCTGACCTCTAAGACACCCAAACACACCCAACACAAGGAATCAGTCCCTTCTCTACTACACAGTCCCTCAGGCCCTGCATTCCCTTCCAGTGCTATTCAGGGTTGATGGAGAAGAAGGCCAGCCCTCTAGCTCTGTCTGTGTGGTTTCCAGCCACTAGGTTTATCAAGCAATACTAAGCCCTCATCCCTGCTCCCAATACAGTCTGAAGACCAACCATTGCACTCAGGCAATCAATTTAGCTGTCACAGCTTAAATAGGGAAAGCCAAATCCTGAATCATTCTTGGCCCTATCGTGGCCAAAACGATTCCTAAACAAATGATAACAGTCCCCAAACGTATTAACAAACACAATCACAGCAAGGGGGGGAATTACAGTCCGACCTGGACCACTGAGCAAGGGGATGAGAGTTACACAGATCACCACACAACTCTTGAACGTGAAATGACTTCCTACGGGAAATCATGGGTGACAAAGACCAAACAGCTCCCAGCTTCCCGCATGAATAACAACCACCCAGAGCCCAGTGCATGAGAGGAAATCCACACTGAAACCCAAATACAGGTCAAGAACACCCGATTCCACGCTATGGGAAAAACGTGAATGACACTAGAGGCGCCCCCCCCAATCCTTTTCTGGGATGCGTGAGACCAAACCGCAAGGAGCCTGTGCATGAGAATGAATCAGGACAATGGAGGCAATGCATGAGGATGAGCAGGCTACAGGGAGAACGTGAATTGGAAGAGCATGGATGTTCGGTACAGACGTGGAGAAGAGAGATCCCTGTGTGGGTGATGGCAGTCATTTTTCCTAGCCATAGTGAAGTCAACCAGGGTGGAGTGTGCATGTGGGTGAGGACTGACAGTCCTGCCACCCCACTCCCAAAGACCATAACTGTCTCAACCACCACCAGCCTTTCTTAATGAAAGTGGTTGGAATATGACAAGGGAAGAAGACACGTGGATTTTCACCCCATTGGCCAAAGTTGGACAAATTCCCCCACATCCTTATCCTTGTGAAAATCATGCCCCTTTCTCATTTTAGTTGCCGCGATCGTAGCTGGTCGAGTTCATTTAATTAATTATGATGCATATTTACATGATGACAAACATAATGTATGCCGCATGCCCCGATATACCATCGGTGACAAATTCAAATCCAAAACATAACATAACCAATCAATGGTGGGGCCTTGGCCTTTAGCTCTGCACCACGATCATTTAATATATACATCATGTACATCTAATGCAACGGGGTCAAAAATGGGGCATTACATTCCCCTCCCCCTTCAATAGCACTGTCCTCAGTGCTTACAAAATTGAACAAAATGCTACACTCGTATCGCCTTTGCTGCTGCAATTTGTCTTTTAGCAGCTCATGCAATTCATCTCCGGCAACATGATTACTAATCTGCTGCCTCAAATCTGATTGGCAAATACTAAGAGATGCCACATGTATTTCTTGCATCTTCCTACTGAGTGCATCAGCTACCTTATTCTCTCTCCCCTTTATGTGTTTGATTTCAAAATCCAACTCACATAAAAATTCTAGCCATCTTGCTTGCCTAGCATTCAAAGTAGGTTGATCAAACAAATACTTCAATCCACAGTGATCTGTTATGAGCTCAAATCTCCTACCCATCAAGTAATGTCTCCACATCTTGAGAGCATGTACGATGGCTGCAAGCTCTAGATCATGAGTGGCATAGTTCTTCTCATGCTCATTTAGCTTTCTTGAATCATAACATATCACGCGGTTGTCCTACATAAGGACTCCTCCAAGCCCTTGTCCGCATGCATCAGTGCACACCACAAAATCTTTCTCTGGATCCGCAACCTTTAATACTGGTGCACTGGTGAGAAGATTCTTCAATTGCTGGAAACTTTCTTCACACCTCGGTGTCCATTCGAACTTCATCCCCTTCTTTTGCAAAGAAGTGATTGCATGTGCAACTTTGGAAAATCCCTCAATGAATCTCCTGTAGTATCCTGCAAGTCCCATAAAAGATCTTACATCTGTCACATTTCTTGGAGTAGGCCAATTCATAATGGCTTCAATCTTTTCAGGGTCCACAGATATACCCTCCTCTGAGATAATGTGACCCAAATACTGAATTCTATCTCTATAGAAGTCACACTTGTTCAGTTTTGCATACAACTGGTGCTCCCTGAGCAATTGCAATGTCAATCTCAAATGCTCTTCATGCTCCACCTCATCCTTAGAATAAACAAGAATGTCATCAAGGAAAACAAGAACAAACTTATCCAAATACCTGCTGAAGACACTATTCATAAGGCACATAAATGTATCTGGTGCATTTGTGAGACCAAATGGTACCATTACAAACTCATAATGCCCATACCTTATCCTGAAGGCTGTCATATGAATGTCTTCATCCTTGATCCTTACCTGATGGTAATCGGACCTCAAGTCAATCTTGGAAAATACCCTTGCTCCTCTCATTTGATCAAAGAGGTCATCAATCCTAGGCAAAGGATATTTATTCTTCACAGTAACCTTATTCAATTGTCTGTAATCAATACACAACCTGAGTGTACCATCTTTCTTCTTTACAAACAAAACCGGTGCTCCCCAAGGGGACACAATTGGTCGGATATACTTCTTTTCTAACAACTCTTGCAGCTGCATCTTCAACTCTAGCATCTCTGGTGTACTCATTCTATAGGGTTCCTTGGACACTGGTGCCGCTCCTGGCACAAGTTCAATAGTGAAATCAATGTCCCACTTTGGAGGAAGCCCTGGAATCTCATCAGGAAACACATCCTTGAATTCCTGTAACACTTGATAATCTTCCAACCTTGGAGTTTCATCTCGCGTTTCCTCCAAAATATGAGCTGCATACAACTGGCAGCCCTTCCTACAGAACTTCTTTAACTGCATTGTCGAAACCTGCCGAATTGAAATTACCTTTGGAATACCTTTCACAACTACTAGGTTCCCTTCTTCATTCATGCACTCGAACGTCTTATTATAACAGTCAAGCTTGACCCTGTGAGCTTCTAACCAATCCATTCCAATGAGAACATCATAGGAACCAAGTGGTAGAACATTCAGATCTACACAAGTGACCAATCCATTCATGACCAATGGACATTTCTCTACCACTTCACTAATCTTTCTCTTAGTTCCAGTGGCTAGCTGAACTAACCAAGACTTCCTATGCTTTACTTTCTTAAAAGCACAAATATCCACTACTCTAGGATTAATGTAACTGTGAGTAGAACCAGGGTCAATTAAAATAGAAACAGATTGCTCAACAATCTTACCTGCTAATTCAACCACAGTTGACTGGTGATCTGCCTGGCGATCTTCCAGGGCTGCATAGATCCTAGGAACTGCCCTTGCTACTTGACCCACTATTTCGGCTTCTTGGAGGTTATAAGCTGGCCTTGCACTCTCATTCTCAAGTGGACAATTCCTACGCATGTGGGGTCCTCCACATTTCCAACATTGAAGCGGCCCTCTATTCTGTTGTGGATCTTTAGGCTTTTCTCTGGTCACTCCAACTGGCTTACTCGCAGCTTGAGATGGCTGCTTCTGCTGATTCCTGAAGTTAGAAGGTTTGAAACCTTTCTTTCTTTGGTCAAACTTCTCATTTTTCTTGTCCTTCCATGCCTTATGGTAATCCGGCTTACCTTTGCTTTGCTCATAGCAATACTTAGCCTTCCTTATTGCTTCTTCAAGAGTTCTAGGTTCATAAAACTCAATCCGATCCTTGTAGGACTGAGGTAACCCACTCAGAAAACGCTGGACCTTCACTTTTTCATCTCTGATGTATTGGACATACCTCAACAGCTCCAAAAAATTATTCGCATACTCTTCCATGGTCTGCTATCCCAATCTCAGCTCATAGAACTCCTTAATCTTGTCATCATAATACCTGTCAGAGAGGTATTTCTGTTTGAAATACTTCTTGAACTATTTCCACTTAAGTCTCCTTTCACTGATCTTCTTCACTTGCTTGAAATGTTCCCACCAAATGGATGCTCTTCCATTTATATTGAATATGGAAACTCTTGCCTTCATGTTTCCCGAATATTCATGCACTTGAAAGTACTTCTTTATGCCAAGAAGCCAAGCTTCAGCCTCTTGTCCAGTATTCACCTCACCATCAAATGTAGGAGGTTTAGCTTTCTTAAATTCATCTTGAGAGTGATCCCTATGGTGTCTCTTTCTTTTTCTTTTATGAGAAGAACTTGAATTCCCACTGTATTCTTCAGAATCAGATGATCCACTAGGAGTCCTTCTCCTTCTCCTAGTACTGCTCTTACTGCCTTCTGGTCTTGTTGTACCTCGTCTAGAGTCTATCTTTCTCTGCAAGTCCGTTAAACTCTGCAACACTACAGCATTCAACTGATGCTGCTCTTCCTGGGCCTTGATCAAGCTTCTCATAGTGGCTGCAACATCTGACGGTGTCTCTTGGAATCTCCTTCCATTAGACTCTATGTCATCATTTCTACTACGAACATTTTCTCCCATGGTAGCTTCGGCTCGCTCATAAGAATCCCGAGCATCATACCCATCATGGGTTCTCATAACTGAACCACCATTTGCTTACCAATTGTACTACCTGGAATACTGCTCTTGAGAGTGACTATGATTCTTCTCATCGGCTATCGGATGTCTTTCCACATCGGAAGTCTTAGCGCTTCCGCTTCCGCAATGGCAGATGCTCAATCACTTCCTCTTTCGATCAGCACACTTTCTCTTGCAGCGTCGGCGGTCTTTCCTTATCGGAAGCCAAATGACTTTGGCTTCTGCAATGGCGGCACACCAAAGGCCAACTCCTTTCAACGGTCGCTTTCTACTTGGAGGAATTTTTAACTCTTCGGCGTCGGCGGACTTCTAGCGTCGGAAGCCAAATGACTTTCCGCAGCGGTGGGCGCGCAAAACATTTCCTCTCTCGATCGGTGGATGTGTACATCGGAAACCAAATGGCTTGGGCTTCCGTAACGGCGGACATGCAAACCATTTCCTCTTCCGATCGATGGCTGTTTACATCGGAAGCCAAATGGCTTTGGCTTCTGCAACGGTGGAAGTTCACTTTGCCGACTCTTCCGGTGGTTCAATGCTTAACCAAAATTTTCAAATCTTCCCTCCGTCAGCAATCTTATCTCATTGGAAGACTTGTTCCTTTGGATTCCGCAACAGCAGAACACCAACCCGAACTTCTTCTGATTGGCAGCTCTTCCGCTACGGCAGACGGGAGACTTCCAACTCTTCCGCAATGGCGGAAGTCCAATTCACTTCTTCTTCCGATGATTTTGTCGCTTAGACAATTTTTCAAAATTGGTATTTCTTCTTTCCGCCGAAAATAACACCTGTCGATAGTCGGACCACTTTCCAGTCGGAATCTTAGTTGCTTTTACATCTGCAACAGCGGACGCTCGGTCCTTTTCTTCTTTCGAGGGACATTTAGACATATTTCACGGCTTTCTCCAAACTGTTCCGGCGTCGACGGACCTTTACGTCGGAAGCCAAATGACTTTGGCTTCCGCAACGGCGGATGCCTAATCGTTTCTCCATCCACAACGGCGGACGCCCGGACCTTTCCTTCTTCCGCAGAATCAGTGACCGAATCCCTTCCACAGCCGCAACGACGGATGGGAAACCGCTAGACCTTCCACCACATCGGAAGTCGGAGCCTCTAAACCTTCCGATGACCCGATTGTCAACACTTAGAAATTTCCACTGCTTTCTGCTGGGTAGAGAAAACGCTGCCTCTGTCACTGCAATCCTTCAAGGCTCATGCAAGCCCATGTTGCAACATGAGCTCTGATACCATGCTGTCACGTCCCCATGCCTCCGACCGAGGGAGAGGATGCGACTACAAGCTTCAAGCACCCGGGCTAAGAGCCCCATGAACATGTGCATTCACAAAATTGCTGAAAACAGAATGCTAAGGAAAATGCATTGAAATAAAACATGCACTTATGCAATTATCTATCAGACACAGCGGAAACATAATACATTCAAACCAGCATTCATTCAACATGTTCATTACAATCATTAACAGTAATTAAGATAGTAGGAGCAAAATACACAAGATCACTTATCTTATGAAGAAGTTGATCCACAACCAGCTACGTCGTTGCAACGTTCCACCCAACCATAGGCCAGCGTGCTCCTTAATCTCTTAGCAACGCTTCCACCCCCGAGATGGGCATGATTCTCCAAGGAATAAGGGAACTAGCAGGCTTAGACATAGCCGAGGGTATACAAAACACAGCCAAGCCAACACAGTTGGGTTTATCAGGCCATCAAGGAGTTGGGGAAAGGCTCAATGCTAAGCTGGTGAGCTCATTACAGAGCCAAGAACACCCACACTAGAGCTAGCCTGACCTCTAAGACACCCAAACACACCCAACACAAGGAATCAGTCCCTTCTCTGCTACACAGTCCCTTAGGCCCTGCATTCCCTTCCATTGCTATTCAGGGTTGATGGAGAAGAAGGCCAGCCCTCTAGCTCTATCTGTGTGGTTTCCAGCCACCAGGTTTATCAAGCAATACTAATCCCCCATCCCTACTCCCAATACATTCCGAAGACCAACCATTGCACTCAGGCAATCAATTTAGCTGTCACAGCTTAAACAGGGAAAGCCAAATCCTGAATCGTTCCTAGCCCTATCATGGCCAAAACGATTCCTAAATGAATGATAACAGTCCCCAAACGTATCAACAAACACAATCACATCAGGGGGGGAAATTACAGTCTGACCTAGACCACTGAGCAAGCGGATGAGAGTTACACATATCACCACACAACTCTTGAACGTGAAATGACTTCCTACGGGAAATCGTGGGTGACAAAGACCAAACAGCTCCCAGCTTCCTATGTGAATAACAACCACCCAGAGCCCAGTGCGTGAGAGGAAATCCACACTGAAACCCAAATACGGGTCAAGAACACCCGATTCCACGCTATGGGAAAAACGTGAATGACAGTAGAGGTTCCCCCCCCAATCTTTTTCCAGGCTGCGTGAGACCAAACCGCAAGGAGCCTATGCGTGAGAATGAATCAGGACAATGGAGGCAACGCGTGAGGATGAGCAGGCTATAGGGAGAATGCGAATTGGAAGAGCATGGGTGTTCGGTATAGACATGGAGAAGAGAGATCCCTGCATGGGTGATGGAAGTCGTTTTTCCCAGCCATAGTGAAGTCAACCAGGGTGGAGTGTGCGTGTGGGTGAGGACTGACAGTCCTGCCACCCCACTCCCAAAGACCATAACTGTCTCAACCACCAACAGCCTTTCTTAATGAAAGTGGTTGGAATATGACAAGGGAAGAAGACACATGGATTTTCACCCCATTGGCCAAAGTTGGACAAATTCCCCCACATCCTTATCCTTGTGAAAATCATGCCCCTTTCTCATTTTAGTTGCCGCGATCGTAGCTGGTCGGGTTCATTTAATTAATTATGATGCATGTTTACATGATGAAAAACATAATGTATGTCGCATGCCCCGATATACCATCGATGACAAATTCAAATCCAAAACATAACATAACAAATCAATGGTGGGGCCTTGGCCTTTAGCTCCGCATCACGATCATTTATTATATACATCATATACATCTAATGCAACAGGGTCAAAACCGGGGCATTACATCCACCCTCCTCTCCCTCCGCTTCCCCAGTCCGCCACCTCCATCAGGGCATTAAGGGGAGCGCTGCTCCCTTGGGGCCAAAGGGCCGCCTCTTACTGGCAGCGCTATTCTCAGAATTGCACCGCCAGTAAGGGGCAGCCCTTTGGCCCCAAGGGAGTGGGGCTCCCCTTAATGCCATGGTGGATGTGGTGGAATGGTCCACCCTCCTCTCCCTCCACCTCCCCATTCCACCACCTCCATTGTGGCATTAAGGGCAGCGCCGCTCCCTTGGGGCCAAAGGGTCTCCCCCAAGGGAGTGGCGCTCCCCTTTTAATTCCATAGCGGAGGTGGTGGAATGGGGAGGCCGAGGGAGAGGAGGGTGGAGGGAAACAGAGGAGGAGATGGAGGAGGGTCATGTGGGGGAAGGGAGGCTTGCGCTGTGTGGGAGGATGGGAGGTGGGAGAAGGGATGGGAGGAGTTGGAGGTGGGGTAAGGAAGGGAGGCAAAGGTGTAGGGAGGGCATAGGGGAGGGAGTGGGTGGTGGAGGAAGAGCGGTAGGTTAATTTTTTTTATTTTTTTTAAATATAATGTTCTATGTTCTATGTTTTTTTCAATATAATATTTTTTTAAATATAATGTTTTATAATTTTTTTACTGTGGTTTTTCATATCAAGTTATTGAATTTATAAATCAACTATATTTATTGATACGTAAATTAAATTATTTATTTATTTATTTTTGTTATGTTTTAATATAATATAATGCTTTATGTCCTTTTCAATATAATGTTTTATAAAAAAAATTAAATGTTTTTTAATATCAAGTTATTAATTTTATAAATCATTATATTTATTGATAAGTAAATTCAATTCTTTATTTATTTATTTTTGGTAACATATTTCAAGTTTTATTGTTTTTTTATTATTCATTTTTTTAAGTATATTTTTTAATGCTATAGTTTAGTGAAACACTTGTGGCTAAGGTGTCAAAAGAGCCTCAACCCCCATTAGGAGGGATGTTTGGAAAAAGCCAAGCTCCAGAAAATTCCAATTTCGAAGAAGAATTTGGTGTGAATGATATTGTTCATTAGTTTAATGTCTTGAAGAAAATGTTAAATTTGACAACCTTTTGATGAGATATATTAATACCATTTTGACTTTCAGACATTATTTTAGAAATAAACTTTCTATGTATAGTGTTTCTAATATGTTATTTACAAATAGATGGTATAGTTTTTAGTGAATTTATGTGAATCTTAACTCTTTGGAATATAGTATGAAATAGTATCATTTTTATACAAACATTCTATGAAAATCCTGCAAAAATTCTAAAGCCTTGATGGCATAAGCAATTTCATAAATAGGCTAAAGATCTAGGCGCACAATTAACCTCACACAGAAATTGTAGAGAATTAGCATAAGGAGAGAAGAAGAATAATTAATGAACACAAATTAATGAATGATCGATAAATTATAATTTATATTATTACATAGGTAATACATCCTTATAAAGGAAAAAGGAGTTGCTAGAAGACAACTCAAGCTAGCTCATAAAGCAGGCTTACTAATTATGATAAACCCCATAGTTGACTAAAGCACTTTCCCAATCTATCAAGCACCTCACGAATTAGCAATAGCATGTGTGAGTGTTGATGAGTGAAGGAAAGACTTGCTAATCCTAGAATATGGAGAGAAAATAATGGGGGATGGGTTGGCAACAAAAGCTACCAGTTTCCTAGTTGACTAGCTTTACCTTATCCATAGAAAAGTAGGATAAAGCAGAAAAAGCAGAATAAAGCAAAATCTACTATAAAGTGCAGTTACCAATTCTGGATGGCCATAAAGTGGTCAAGATCAACCCAAAATCAGAAATAAATCATTCCTAGGATATAGATGGCAAGTGTTGACTCTAAGGTGCAAGTGGATGCCAACTATCTAAGCTAGTGGGTAGGAAATTAATCAAATAATGATTAATTATTTTATGAGTGGGTTTATTATATTCCAATAAATCCATTGAAAATGGTTGGAAATGTCTTTATTTCCTAGAATTACATAGAATTTTGTCAATAAAAAAAGTCTTATTTTTCCTATAAAAATGTCTTATTTTAAAGAGAAAAAAATCTAAAATGTATACATTTTTCAAAATAACTTGCTTGTAAATGTGCGTTTATTGTTAAATGTCTAAAAAACACACTTGAAAATAGAAAGTAATAACATTTTACGATGAATATGATTCAAAGGCCCAAACAATGCTTTAAAATGAAAATGTCTGATACTGGTATCAACCCTTTTTTAAATGGAGGTCAAAATGGCTACTAAAATTAGGAGAGAAAAAAATGAGAACTATGTCGAGTTCTCGTTTCATAGTATAAGTGGTTTAGCCTTAGTTGAGTCCAGAATGACTCTTTCAGAAGAGGATTAATTTGAAGCACACCACTCAACAAAGTATGGAAATTTTAGAGTTTGTTCAGGGTAGAAAAAATGAAAATAGGACCCATAGACACCATGCAAGTCTATAACCTAGTATTCAATGGTTTTTATTTTGGTTTTTAACTCATTAAATGATAAAAAAACTCACTATCCCTGTCTTCAAAAACCTCCTCAATTTTTTGGTATTCCAAAGACTGGACCTCTATTTCCCCTCCACTATCCATTTTTAAATACTCTTTGGTAGGTAAAAAGTGTCCTACATGGTCAGCTGATGGGTGGATGGCAATCTGTCTGAGTTGGATTCTTCCACACAAACTAAGCTCTCTTCTTCATATTCACAAAAGACAAATAGTATTCAACCACGTGCTTTAGATTTTATAGTATTTTATGCAATGGAATCCTATGTTATCTTTCATGCAAATTTCCCACATGAGTCTTCCTTTGTCCATAGATTCATTCTCTCTTATCCCAAGCCGTCTATCTTTATTATTGTTTAGCTTCACATTTCTAATTCCGCTTCTTTTTTTATCTTTATCCTCCCTACAATTCTTGGCAGTGGATCCCTTCATAATCATATATCCATCATATTTTTTTTACCACCATAGATCCTTTCCTTAATTTATCGTCGCCCATCTAGAATATAAATAACCTGCATCTTTCATCAGCGGACTTGCAAGCAACCCTTGATCTTATTCTCCATAAATCTCAATCATCGATTAATTCTGACCTTTACATATTCTGCTCAATCCCAATCGTACATATAGTATGCACATCTTCCCAGCATATTCATTCTTCAACATAGATCTTAATCATCCTCAATCTCAGCCTTTGATCATTGTTTCCCTTTAACTCCAGTGGGATTCATTATGATTCTATCTGCTCATCTTGCAGTATCCAAATATCCTTCCACTGTAGATCTCACCATCCTTAAATATCAACCCTCAATCATGCAAGCCCTTTAACACGTTCTGTTAATTTTAACATCTCATTAATTTACACAACTTTTATCAGCGGAATGATCCACAGTCGTTGATCTCATTCAAGCATCGATCTTCACCATTTATTTGTGTGGGATATACAATTTTCCATTGATTCCCAAATCAACTTTTTTGGTGCATGTTCACCCAACAAATCTTTTATAGACCATATATCACTTTCTTATTTAGATCTCCGATGTTGATCTATGTAGCGTGTAATATTTTTTGCTGATTGGAAAAGTTTACTTTTCTATGCTAGTTCCACCAGCAGAATCATGCTCAGTCGTAGATATTTCTTACATTTTTGTATGATCGTATATCATGGCTCCCCTTTACAACATTCCTCTACCTTCCCAAATTCTGTTCTCGTGCATTTATAGCTAATGGATAAATTAACAACTGTAGATCTTCCCATCCATAGATTTACACCATTAAAACCTGTCACATGATAGCATAGGTGTGCATTTTTCATTTAATCTTATTTCCAAAACTTATCTAATGATTTCCTTAGAAAATATGTATTTTAACTTTGGAAACAGAACCCTTTATCATTCTTTAAGCACCTTATAGCATACCTTCATTCATATCATGAAATTCTCCACACCACACCTTATTTATTCTAAGGCATGCCCCTTTTCAACTGCTAACCAGAAATGGCACTAACATATGTACCTGAGAAGTATGCTAATCTAGGAAACCCTATTGTAACCATTAGCATTAATAATACCCTGATACCAAATACCTTGATTTATTTAGGGGTGGAAATTAACAAAATGACTGAGCAGACCTTATAAAAGCTCAAACTAAATCATCTTCTCTACCCCACACCTACTGTTTTGGAATAACAAACATATCTACCATTAATCTTGCTGGTTTCTTGGATGACATAACTATTACTTTGGATTCTTGGTAATACCATGTATATTTTATGATAATCCAAACAAAAGATCTCACAAGAGGTCATGTAATAATTTTAGGAATACCATGGCTTCCTACAGCCAATGTTTTTATAGGATGTAGAGAAGGAGAAATGACCATATCAAATGGGACTTCCAAACAAAAGTCGATAATTTACCCACCAACTCAAACCATCATTGAGAATCCCTCATGGGAAAAAAATCTTGGGTGGATAGAGAATCTGTATGGAGATGAAGAAATTGCTTAGCCCTTGTTGATTATTGAATAGTTTAGAGGGGTGGAGAAATAGACTATTGATAATTCCTTGACACAGTTCCTCTGCGGCTACTAGTTTCATTGATTAACCTAGATATTTTCAAGAGTTTACCCATATATTTAGTGAGGAGTTTAAAGAACAATATAACCCTATAAATCCTCCCTTGTCTTTCATTTTCTCCATTGATGAAATTTTGGGGTCACACACCATTCCTGTTGATATTAGTTGAGATAAATTTGTGTATATTAATGTTGGTCTGGTGCAAGACCATCAAAAGTAGTTAATGAGTGTACTAAAGGCACAATCTAGTGCATTTGCTTGGGAATACAAGTATATGAAGGGTATTCACCCTGATACTTGCATCAATCATATATACACTCAAGACAATATGAGACCTATTAGACAACATTAACGAAGGATGAATCCTGATCATAAAGACATTGTTAAATAAGAACTACGGAAATTACTTTTAGTCGAATTTATTTATCAAATTTCTGACAGCAAGTGGGTCTCTTCACTTGTGATTGTTCCAAATAAAAATGGGGAGTGGAGAATATGTGTTGATTTTCGTGAATTAAAGAAAGAAATATTGAAGGATCATTTCCCATTACCTTTTATAGATGAATTTTTGGATACCTCATCCTGAAAACAAAATTTTTCTTTTCTTGATGGGTTTAGTGGATATAACCAAATTCGAATTGTGCCAAAAGACCAGAAAAAATACCATCTTTACCTTCCCATGGGGCACATATGCTTATAGAGTCCTACCTTTCGGTTTATGTAATGCCGCTGCCACATTTCAAAGGGATTTGATAGGATTTTTTTTCCGACCTAATAGATGACTATGTAGAATTCTATATGAACGAATTCATGGTCTATGGAAATAATTTTGAAGAAGCTTTCCACAACTTGGAAATTTTTTTAAAAATATGTCAAGAATCCAATCTTGCTCTTAGTCACAAAAAATGTAAGATGCTCTTAACTGAGGGTATTTTCCTTGGTCATCATATCTCTACAACAGTAATTAGGGTTGACTCAGCTAAGGTTGAAGTAAATACTCAAATGTCAATTCCACAATCACAGAAAGAAGTACAAAGTTTTCTAGGACATGTGGGCTACTATAGGTGGTTTATCAAAATTTTCACTAAGATAGCTACATCACTATTCAAACTACTTTCCAAAGGTGCTTTATTTTCCTGGGATTCAGATTGCCAAACCGCTTTTGATATCTTAAAACATAAATTATCAGTATATCTTGTATTAAGGGGACCAAATTGGTCCCTCCCCTTTCACATTCACAATGATGCTTATGATATAGCTTTAGGATTTGTGCTTGGACAAAGAGAAAACCAAAGTCTTATGTTATTTATTTCATCAGTAAGAACCTTACACCTGCAGAAGTTAACTACACCATTACTGAAAAGGAATTTTTAGCCGTAGTACATGCCCTTAACAAATTTAGACAATATATCACTGCTTATGAAACTTTTTTTCATATTGATCATTCAATGATTCAATTTTTGATGAATAAACCTATCACTAATGGGATAATTACTAGGTGGCTACTTCTACAGGAATTTAATATTACCATTTTAGATAGACCTGGTAAAGAAAATACGGTTGTTGATTTTCTTTCTATAATTAATAATGATAATGGTGATACTACTCCTATGGATGATACTTTCCACGATTAATATTTTTTTGTTGTGTCCACTAATGCATCATGGTTTATAGATATAGTGGATTATTTAGCCTCAAGGAAATTTCCATAGATTATTCCAGCACGAGAAAAGTGAAAGGTTATTCATTTGAGTGCAAACTACACCTAGATTGGGGGAGATATGTTTCGTACATGTCCTGATTTGATAATTAGGATATGTTTGATAATTGATAATTGGGATTTTATCTAGGCTCATGGGTAGATATTTTTATTGGTACCTTGAAGAATGTTTACATCAATGGAAAGTACTCTTTCTATTGATAGTAGGAAAACATCATTGTCCTCTATTTATAATATTTCGCTAGGTGACTCGACTTCAATACATTTATTTGTACCTCATGAAATGTGCCATGGCACCTTGGCACTAATTCACATTAAAGGTGAGATGCCTCACATTGGTTAGCAACATTCCTTAAAGGTTGATAATCCAATTATTTCTTCCTATGTTCGACTTCAACAAATCCATTCAGAGAGCTGAAATTGTTCCATAACAAGGGATATGTCGAAGACCATAAGACTCATGTTCCTGTGTTATTCCAGATTCTAGTTGATTTTAGTTTTTGGTTGATCAAATAAGAAGGGTTGACAGCTCTAGGATGGTTGTAGTTGGATTGTTCCAAGGATTTTTCATTTTACCTTGGTACCAACATGAACTTCTTGTTACAAACTTTGGACTTGGATGGATATTTTGTCATCGAATTATGCCGCAATTGCTTTGGTTCTCTTATTTCAGCACTTCGGAATTTTAATTCAGTAGCATTTTTCCAGTACATAGTAGCATAACAATTTATTTGATACCACAACAAACTCCATGAAGGATTATTTTTTACACTAAAGGTTCCTGCATTTCAAGGTTGCGCACCAGATATTCAGGACTTTATCAAGGTCAATTATTTCAAAGAGTATGCTCCATATTAGGATTATAATCCTCCCTTTTCCAATTTGGTTAATTATGTCTAAATTAGGAGTCCTTTCAGTCTATATTTAGTCACAAACACCATTGGGTACACTTGGCCTAATTGGGGCACATGTACTAGTTACTAAAGTGTGGGGAACACTAATTGAGGCCAACTGTGACTGATTGCACTTGCATGCATCAGTTTAGGATCCTCTTAGATCAATCCCTACAAATTAGGATCCACTGGGAGTGTCGACACCAACCTCCATTAGTTGAGTTCAGTTGGTGACTAGTCAAGCTCAGTTAGGAGTCAGTTACATTTAGTTCTACTCATTTAGCGTTAGCTTTGCATGGCTGGAAGTAGGTGAGGTGCATTTACTCACCTACCTCAGTCATCTAGACTAGTGAATTGATAATTAACACTAAATTAGACACTTGAGTTGGGTTTTTGAACTCCGAAAATGAATTAGACAAGGTCAGTTAACCATACAGTCAAGTAGAGTCAAACCAATTCAAATTTCCTCACATGGATTCTAATTGCATGATGATATTTAGCCAGTGTACTTCATTTTAATTAATTATATAATTACTTTTGATTAATGAAAGAATTCACAGTTGCAATCCATTTTTGCACTGTTTCATTCTTCAATTTCTGAGTAAAATTGTATGATCTATCTTGTCAGTTGTGTGTTAGTCCACAGATCTATGTGCTCAATTTAATATGGTATCAGATCCTCGACAGGACAAGGCACTTCTCCTACTACAGATTCATACTTGGATCAAAAAAAAAATTGAGAAAAAATTCTTTTTCCAGTACTGCACAGAATCAGAGAATTTACCACTTAATATCCCAAGTAAATGAATTGTTGATCAAGCTTGCTTGATCAACTATGTTAGATGTGAAGAAAATTCCAAAAGTGTAGGCTGTCAACCTTACTTTGTCTATTTGATTGTGTGATTTACAGCTTCATCATTCTCCTTCAATGCATTCACTACAGCAGCTTAGTCTCCTTCACTGCATTCAAAATGGCCCCTCCAATGGAGCTTCTCACTCCTTTCAACTATCACCAGTGGAAGGAGGACATGGAGATGCAGCTTCACTCCAAAATACTCTTCAAACTCACAATGGAGATAGAGGCGGAGCTGATTTATTATGTTGACAAAGAGAAATACTGGAATAGGCTTGATGAAGCATATGGATTCTTGTGCCTCTCAATATCTAGAGATATTATCTTCCAGATCAATGGATTGAAAACTCCCAAGGAGGTTTGGGATAATATTGCTTCCCTATTTGATAATAAGGATGACATGAGGATCTATCAGCTAGAGAATGATCTGATTTCTCTTCATCCAGCCAACTTCAAAACACTGGATGATTTCTTCACCAAATTCAAGCATCTGGTGTTCCAGTTGAATCTGTGTCAGGTTGAGAAGGAGGATGATCAACTCATCCTTGACATCCTCTCAAAAATTGGTGCAGACAACTCCGTATTTGTATCAACCTTTCATTCAGGGAAGCTCACTACTCCAAATTAGAGGATTCCCACTCTTAATGCCTTCATTGAATCTCTCACCCATGAGCATAACAAGTTGATCCAAATGGGGATCATTCGATCTTCCAGAGATCAAGAATTGGTTGCAGGAGGAACTAAGGTTGTGAATGGTAAAGGGAAGAAAAAATATGAGTCTCCTGTGGAGAAAGAGAAGTCAAATGAGCCTTCAGGTTCGAAGAGAAGCAAGAACAATGGAAAAGGAAATACCCTTTGTTCTTATTGTGGAAGGGGCTTTCATCCAGAAAGCTCCTGTATGACAAGAAAAATTGATGAAATGGATCTTCTTCTGAAGAAACATAACATTATTGTACCTGCTAGCGCAAGGAAGGCTGACCATAGAGAAGAAACTAAAGAACATGAAGAGACATGCCATGCACTGAAGTATAGCTTTTCAACAACACAGGCCTTCCTCATTGATTCTGGAGCTTCCAATCATATGGTTGCATACAGAGAATCATTCTCTTCTTTACAGTATTTTGATGGTCCTAGTATTCATATGGGTGATAATAGTCAAATTCAATCCAAAGGGAATTTTTCTATCAAGCTTGAACATGGAAAGTTCAAAAATGTGCTTGATGTGCCCTCCTTAGCTACAAATATGTTGCTTGTATACCAGATGACTCATACTGGCTCTCCAAAGAGAGTGATATTTGGTCCTAACTCAATGGAGATCACATATATCTCTACTGGGAACATCATAGAGAAGGGTTTTGCAAATCATGCTTCCAAGGCATATGAGTTCTTACACTTCATGCCATTTTTAGAACCAGTGCACTCTCAGCTGCCACTTGAAAGGGAAGGTAAAAACATTCCATCTACTTATTTTGTAGTTTCCACTAGTATTGAAGAACCATCTGTATCATTTTATGACATTGAGATTCAGGGTGATTCAGATCCAGATCCAGTCCATAATCCCAAGAGGGAAGGTCTGAAGATGACTGGAAATCCATCTGACACACAAAAAACAAAGAACATTACGCTATGTCATGCAATATTAACTCCTTCAGAGGGATGCAACAAACTCCCTATGAGATGATACATGGAAAGGTTTGATCAGCTACACTACCTTCAGAATAATAAAGTGGATCATACACCTCTTCATCCAGAAAGAGGAAAAGGTTACATTCATCCTTCCTTCCATCATCATTTTGGGAGAATATGGAGAAGTCTACATGCCAGGCCCCAGGATATCTGTGCACATAACATCATGAATGATGCTTCACTACATCACAAAGATGAAGGTTGCAGCAACATATTTTCAAGTTTTTAAACTTGAATCTTGATTCTATCAACTTATTTAGAGGGGGGGATTTTTTCCCATGTGGTTTTTTCCCCAGCTCCTTGTATTGAGCAGTTACTTTATTTGTTGTAATGGGTGACCTATGGTCCTAGTTACCAGGGTCCACATATTTTCCAAGTTAGAATCCAGGGGGGGTGTTAGGATTATAATCCTCCCTTGTCCAATTTGGTCAATTATGTCTAAATCAGGAGTCCTTTTAGTCTATATTTAGTCACTAGCACCATTTGGTCCACTGGGCCTAATTGGGGCACATGTACCAGTTACTAAAGTGTGGGGAACACTAATTGAGGCCAACTGCCACTGATTGCACTTCCATGCATCAATTTAGGAGACTCCTAGATCAATCCCTACAAATTAGGAGCCACTGGGAGTGCCGACACTAACCTCCATTAGTTGAGTTCAGTTGGTGACTAGTCAAGCTCAGTTAGGAGTCAGTTACATTCAGTTCCAGTATGCTACATTCATTTCTACTCAATTAGCACTAGCTTTGCATGGCTGCAAGTAGGTGAGGCATATTTACTCATTTACCTAAGTCAGTTATACTATTTAATTGATAATTAACACTGAATTAGACACTTGAGTTGGGTTTTTGAACTCCGATAATGATTTAGACCAGGTCATTTAACCATACAGTCAAGTAGAGTCAAACCAATTCGAATTTCCTCACATGGATTCGAATTGCATGAGGCTATTTATCCATTATACTTCATTGTAATTAATTATCTAATTACTTTTGATTAATTAAAGCATTCACACTTGCAAGCCATTTTTGTATTGTTTCATTCTTCAATTTCTAAGTAAAATTTTATGATCTATCTTGTGAGTTGTGTGTTGGTCCACATATCTATGTGCTCAATTTAATAGGTTTGAGGTAAATTATTTTATTTTATTTTTCAACTTATTAAAGGTACTAAAATGGTGTGAAATTCTTGAATATATCTATAATTCCGAGTATTATGATTTATCTCATAACCTTTCGACCTTTCCAAACCTTATTCGCTCACCATATATAACTTTATTTGCACCCTTTCCTTCTTATATGACTGATCTTTTTCCATTCTTCGACTCATGATAACCTTGATTGGGATTAGAATTTTTGGCATCATGAGAATAATTTATCATCATGGGAACTCTTTCTTACTTGTTCACTCCTACCTTGGCTTCCAATTTGGTGGCGCATGTGGCTACATCTCACCACTCATAACCATAATGACCATGTCAACTACGACTCTTCGTTCATATTCCTTTATCCCTATCCATGGATGCATTCAAATCTCATATCTTGTTTTCATTCAAGCTCTTCTTGTAGTGTATTTCCTTTCCTCCACAAGTTGTTCGCCTTGCCACCATGGTTTTCGACCACCATTAACCTCCTACTTTCCAAGCCCTAGAAAAACTCCCTGAATTCTCTTCCTGTGGGGATGTGTTCGAGCAATCTGGTTGGTTCCCTTTATTTCAAAGGCTCAAAGGGTATAACGACAAGGTTACTCTACAATTTTCCTTGATTTTTTATGGCGGAGTTGCAAAAATTGGGAATGTTCATCTCACGATGACAGAGGAAATAGTTGTTGAAGCAACAGGAGTGCCAAGGATAGGGGCTCAATTCTTCAAGAAACAAGTAGTGGCTTGTAAGGACTCAAACCGGTTCATGCGAAAAGGGTTTCAAAACAATGATTGGTCAAAGGGGATTTCTCATGATGGATTACTTCCACAATGGTGTGACCCACTATTGATTATACAGAAGCTCCTGACTTGCGAAGGAAGGTATTGTTATACCTTCCTCTATCATATTCAGTTGTTGATGCATTTTGAACATGCCAAAGAGGTTAATATTCCATACTTTCTCTCGAGGATTCTCCAAAAGATGACCAAGTCAGTACAAAAGAATAGTTAGTCACCTCAGTTGACCATTTTCCACCACGCCCTCGTCAAAATGCTTCTTCTTAACAAGATAGTTAAATAAAATGTGTCTATAAATGTTTTTTTACGGCTAGCACTTCTATAACTTTGATAATCTCCTTCTAATGATGAAAATATGATTTTTTAGACTCCTATACAAGAGTTTGGTAAGAATCATGAAACAGCATAAATTGGAGCCAATCTAGAACAAGAGACAAAAAAGGAATCCAAACAGGAAGGTGATCCTGACGATTCTGATGTAGTTATTACGAATATTGTTAAGGAAATTGTTGGTACATCTGATGGGCATGGTGTTACAAGTAAAAGAAACAAAGAGTCAACTACCATAGTTCTCGATCACACCCTCATACTCATAGTTCACCCCATCCTCATTTGTCTTAGCCTGTGGAAGTTAAATCAAAAGTTTGAGATGGTGACCTTGTATCTTATGATGATGATTATGTTCCTTTGTCCAAATAATTATTAAAAAAAAATGGGCAGTGGATACAAGGTCCTCCTATACATAATGCATTACCTAAAGAATTCCATGGTTAACCTAGACCTATTACCACTCCAGGGAGGAATGATGAGGCATGAGGATAACTTGCAAATTCTCAGCAAATCAACAATCCACAAAAGGCAAGTACAAATGAATATCTGGACATAGAACCTGAACTTGCTAGCTTTAAGGAACAAATACGAGGATTGCAGAAACAAGTTTCAGAACTCACTATTCTCCATCAACATGTTCAATCTGAAAATGGATTATTACAACAACATAGCAAGAAGTTGAGGAAGAAAAATGATCAATTGGTTGCCAAAAATGACCAACTAACAACGACAATTTATAAAGCTTCTCAGAAAGTTAAAAAGTATAAGGATAAGTTTAAGTCTATGAGAGCCATTATTCAGTGATGTTATGTCACCTATGGTTGCATGAGGACATGCAACCTAAAGAGTCTAGGGGGAGATGTTGGCACCCAGAATTGTCCCTCTTTTTGTATGTATCCCTATGTTATTTGGCCTCTTTTACTATTTACTGGCCTCCTTCTCTACCATATAATCTAGTCATTTTATTTGTTTTGAAGACCAAAGGAATTTAGAGGTAAGTGAGTAATTTGACCCTGCTTTTGGTATTTTTAATTGGTTGAACAAGAATTTTAACTGGTTTCCAATAAATAACCTTTTACAATGTATTACTCCTCCTCGTATTAATCATTTTTTATGAATTGAGCCCGCAGTTACATGTAATCGATGTACCTTTTCTTTCTGGGGTGGTTGGTTAACAAACTGATAAAGGCCGCTTTCATGCATGATTGAGGATAACAACCAATCATCGGGATCTTTCAATGGTTCCTGGTATTCAGTGCATTTTCTTGCTAATACAAGAAATAAGAGATGGGCTCATCACTCATGCACTTCGTGTTATGAGGATGATCCTGCACATTGTTATTTACGTTATAGATCTTTTTATTTCTATATTAGAGTCAATATATGGTGTATTGTATAGGTCGGTATGTTTTGACAGTTAAAAAGGAGGTATCTTTGTTTTTGTTTAATACCTGTATAAAAGCACAAGGGTATTAGGAAGGAGGGGACAAGGATAATGCTGCAAAAACTATTATGTTTTAAAACTTTGTTATGATTTCCTATTCCAATATAGGGTTTTGAAGACTCATTTGGTTATTATGTATATTTAAACATGTTGATGTGTATGTAAGTTTGTGTTTTAGCATGTATTAAGTTCCAAGCTCGTATTCTAATTGGTAGGGCCTGACAGTTGGTATTCTGAGGCCTTTCGTTCATATCATGTATATTTTTCTTATGTTCGAGTACACATGGTACTCCAAAAAGACTGAACACCTAGAGTAGCCATTTCACACAAATAGATCATAGATCAATACACCGACGTTTGTCACGTGGTTAAAACCCTCGAGAGGGAAACAGTCCATGGCCCCAGCCAAATAGCTACATGGAGCAATTTATTATGCAAAATAAAGAAAGTTACAAATGAGCTTCTCATAATCGATCAACTAGCCAAGGAACCTCCATGCTCTTTAAATAGAGATCAGTGACCAATCGGGTGTTAAGCCACAGATCAATGGTAGGTATGATCTAAGAGAAGATGAACCGTCGGATCACTTTATGTCTAGAACATATCATGACCATCGGATTAGAATATTTACAAATGCATACTAAAGAAACACACTTTACCTAATGGATATATTACACAAGTTGATATTAACTAACTCCTAAGGGTCTAAATATAATGACATCCCCCCTTAAGAACAACTTGGGATAGGATTGAAGGATTTACAAAAGTGAAACTATGAGGAGAAGGAAGGAGGCATTAGAGCCTATCCCCCCTTAATGACACATTCCTGAACTCCTAACATAGATCGAAGTTTAGAAAACTTCACTTCTGTAAAAGACTTGGTGAAGATGTCTACAACTTGATCATTTGTAGGGAAATAGAGCATTTCAAGAACACGATCATGAACAAAATTTTTGATGAATTGCATTTGTAGCTCAATGTGTTTGCTGTGTTGATGTAGAACTAGATCTTTTGCAAGCTTGATGGCACTTTTATTGTCTCACCAAAGTGGAGTAGGTTGCTACTGCTCAAATCCAAACTTTGAAAGGATCTGTCAAATCCATAAATCTTCTTGACTGCCATTAGCTGTGGCTCAATATTCTGCTTCTGCTGAAGAAAGAGCAAGAGCTTGTTGTTTCTTACAAGCCCAAGTGACAGGTCCAAATCCCATATTGAAAACATAACCTGTAGTAGAATTTTGATAATCAAGATCGTTGGCCCAATCTGAATCAGTGAAACCAACCAACAAAGGTTTCGCCCATGTATTGAATGAATCCCAAACTGAATTGTACCTCGAATATATCGAAATATTCTTTTTGTTGCTTTCCAGTGACTTTCATGAGGTGTTTGCACATAATGGGAAACACGACCAATAGAAAAGGAAAGGTTGGGACAGGAATGAGTCAAGTATAAGATACTACCAACAAGCTGATGATACAAGGTGGCATCTACTTCAGGGGAAGTACAAGTGGCAAAATTTTTGACTCCAAACTGGAAGGGAGAAGGGGCTGGTTTACAATCTTCCATGTGGAAACAATGGAGAAGGTCACAAGCATACTTATACTGGGAAAGAAATATTCCTTCTTTGGTTTGCAAGACTTTGAGACCAAGAAAATAATGCAAATGTTCTAAGTCTGACATTTCAAAATTTTGCTTACGACTGGCTTTCACATGGGTTAAAAGTGTAGGGTTACTACCAGTAAGGATAATATCATCAACATAAAGAACAAGTATGATGATATGGTTTCCTACTTTCTTGGTATAGACATTAGGGTCAGAATGGCATCTAGAAAAACCATTGTCAACAAGAAAGCTATCCATTTTTGCATAGCAAGTTCTAGGAGCTTTCTTAAGGCCATATAAGGATTTCTTAAGGTGACAGACAAGGCTAGATTTATTTTGAACATATCCAGGAGATTGTTCCATGTAAATTTCCTCCTGTAAATCACCATGTAAGAAGGTATATTTGACATCCATTTGATGGACTTCCCAGCTATGTAAGGCTGTAAGGGAAAGAACAAGGCAGATGGAGTTCATTTTTACAATGGGAGAAAAGGTTTCATTGTAGTCAATCCCTTCAACTTGGGAAAAACCTTTGGCAACTAACCTTGCATTAAGTCTTTCAACACTTCCATCTGATGCATACTTAGTTTTGTAGATCCATTTACATCTGACAATTTTTCTTCCTTTCAGAAGAGGAACAAGATCCCAAGTATCGTTTGCCATTAAGGAACAATATTCTTCATCCATAGCTGTATCCCAATCTGGATTTCCTGAAGCTTCTGCAAAATTTTCTGGATCATGATTCTTGGAAACTTTAGCCAAAATAGAAGAGGCTCACTGAAACTGAGAACGTGTTTAACGTTGATCTCTAGGATCACCGGCAAGATCACCAATTGCTTCACATGTTGAATGGACCCATCGAGGAAGCATTGGTGTTGGTGAAACTGGAGGAACATGAGTAGGCAGAGGTGGATTTTCATCCTCACTGTCATCATCAGAAACTGGAGTTGGAAACCTGTCAAGGAAGTTGGAAGTAGAAGAAGGCACAATCACTGAATCAGGCTCGTAGGCCAAAGATGGCACACCCGCCAAGTTAGGCTCGCAAGCCAAGATATTTTCATCAAATTTAACATCTCTTCTAATGATTATATCATGAGAATGTGGTTGAAGAAGTATATAACCTTTTAAATCTTCAGAATATCCAACAAATATGCACTTTTCACTTTTAGGCTGCAATGCTTTCCGTTTTTCATCCAAAATGTGAGCCCATGCTTCACAACCAAACACACGGAAGTGACTTACATCTGGTCTAATTTTACTCCATGCTTCTTTCGGTGTCATAACTTGTAAAAATTTAGTGGGTGTGCGATTAACTATGTAATTTTCATAATTTATGGCCTCAACCCAATATTGAAGACTTAGTCCCGTAGATTGGATCATACAATTATCCATTTCTTTTAAAGTGTGGTTCTTCCATTCAGCTACACCATTTTGTTGTGGTGTATATGGAACAGTGTGTTGTTGTTCAATTCCTTGTTCAGTGCAGAAAGTAGTGAAATTTTGTTAACATATTATCCTCCATTGTTAGATCTGAACTTAATAATTTGATGACCAGATTGTTTTTCAACAGGGGCCTTGTATGCCAAGAACATGTTAAATACTTCACTCTTAAGTTTTAGGAAGTAAACCCAAGTGCATCTGGAGTAGTCATCAATGAAAGTTAAGAAATATTTGAAACCAGAAAAGGAAGCAGATGGAAGAGGACCACACAAGTCACTATGCACAAGCTCCAAGGGAACCGAGGTGTGCCAAGAGTCATGTCTGTCAAAACTGTCTCAATGATGTTTTCTGAGTACACAACCGAAACAAATTTCATCCCTGTAAGATACCATCAAAATACCAGTCACCATATTGTCTTTACATAGTTGTTGCAATGAGTGATAATTTAAGTGAACAAATCACTCATGCTAAAGTTTGCTCAAGTTATCACTATGATCAACAAAAACTGAAGGAAAAGGTGATGACCCAAATTTGTTAAATTTGTACAACCTGGTAATATCATCAACAATTCCGGTAGCTAAGACATGTTGAGGATTTTTAAAATCCTTGATTACAACTTGGTGAGGTGTAAATGTTACAGTTTTACCTTCACCAGAATGAGTGATTTGATAGACTGACAACAAATTGCAGGAAATTATTGGAACACATAGTACATTACTAAAATGACCATTTTCTATTGGAATTGTTCCAGATCCTACAACACTTAGAGAACTATCATCACCAACAAATATTTGTTTGGTGTTACATTCATGCATATTAAAAAAGATGGCTTAATCCTTAGCCATATGATAAGATGCTCCAGAATCAATGAGCCATTCATTTGTAGTAGAAGAAGAAGATACAGTATAAGAGTAACCAGAAGCACAAAGTGCATGTCCATGAGAGGTAGATTCTGAAGATGAATCTAGGATGATGTGGTGCTTATTCATTGCTGCTTCCAAGGCTGTCATCTTCTTGAAACACTTAGATTCATCATGATTATCATTCCCACAAAAATTGCAATGACGCTCAGTATTCTTTCCTTTTGGCTTGGAGCCTTTGTCATTTTTTAAAGAAGGAGCTAGTTGAGAGGGTTTGGGACCCTTGTTTGGCTTATTATTGCAAAAATTTTGTTTCTTGGGAGGCTTGGACTTTTCTTTCTGTTGGGACAATAATCCTTTCCCAGATGTATCTGCATTGTTAATTATTCCAAGATGAATGTGCTTATCTTGCTCTCTAATTAAGGAATCACAAAAGGATTCAAGATTGGGCTCTTTATAGCTATATGCATTCAAGGATTCTTTCATGGAGTAAAATGTAGATACAAAAACAGAATATGCAAGTCCAATTTTGGAAAGAATATGATAAATACATTGTTTGTCTTCTTTCTTAATCTTGCATTCTTGAGATAAGAGTCTAATAGTTTTATACTTAGATAAATAGTCTTGAATGCATGAGAAATCACTTGGATTCAAATAAACTAACTCCTTTTCAAGTTGATAACCTCGAATTTGATTGTGTTTTCCAAACAAAGATTCCAACTTTTCCCAAACTTTATCAAGTTCATCAATTCCAAATATGTGGAATCATAAATCAGTAGATATTGACATTCCAATCAATCCATGAGCTTCATCACATCTATTTGACCATTTTATTTTCTTATCATCATCAGTGGGTTCTATTTCTTTCCTTGAAGTAATTCTAAAAATTCCCCTACTTCTTAGAACATCCTCCATATGATATTTCCATGAGAAATAGTTAGAACTGGTAAGTATAATATCACAAGGGGAGGACATACTATAAAATAATAGATGAAAGAACAAAAACTAACTATCTGGATGCAAAGAGCTCAAAAACTTAGGTTGTTTAAAAAAACGGCACTGAAAACTGATTCTGGACGATGAAGTTATGTCTGATCAAAGAAAATGTTGAAGATGTCCCCAATAGTGACGTGGCAAATATTAATTTGATCAACTAAAAAAAAGAACCCCCTTCTTCCCAAGATCAACCTTTGACAATCACTTATAATAAAGTTGCTTTTAAGTGAATCACTTTTGTAAAATAAGTGATGTTCACTTTTACAATAATGTTACTTTAAATAGTGCGGCAATAAATTAACAGACTTAAGTGACTCACTTTTTATTTTATTTTATTTAAGTGAGGTGCACTTTTACAATAAAGTATCTTGAAAATAGAAATTGCATGCACTAAAAAGTAACTTAATAAGACTTGAACTCAAGACCTATTAAGGAATAAAGCAACCTGAACCAAGTGAGCTAAGTTTAAAAGGTATGTAAAAGAATGAAAAGAGGAAGGGTTTTTTTTTTTAACTCTTCTCTTTTGTTCTCTGTGCTTGCCTTTTTTTCCTGCAAATAAAAAAAACAAAAAACCCAAAAACAAAAACAAAAAAAACTTTTCCACACAATGGGGTTAGATCTTGGTTATCTTTCCCGGAAAGTCTATGTTTTCAAGTTTTCTCGCTGTTTCCGATTTGTCATGATTGCACAAGGTGCACGGAAAAGAGCATACATAGCCGAGAAGACAAAACAAACTTTTTCTTTCTGTTTTTGATTCACCATGATCATGCAAGGTGCATGGCAACGAGCATACACATCCAGGGAAGACAATAGCCTGATACTAAAACAATAAAGATCTAATAATAAAACTGATAAAATATGAGATATTTAAAAAAAATAAAACAAATCCGTCACTGTAACATTATACCTTCAGATTTGCCGAAACAGGTGTTTCTCGATCAAACAGGAACAGTTTTTGATGAAACAAAAAATATTTCCCAATGAAAACGGCACTCTAGATGTAATGGAATAGCTCCCACAGGCCACAAATGTACAAAAACTCCATAACTAGAAACCCTTTCAAAGTTTTAACAACATCTGTTCCAGATCTTGATCAAAACCAAAAGTGGCTCTTCATAAACGCTCTGATACCATGTTCGGGTACATAGGGTAGTCCCAAAATACCGAACACATAGAGAAACCACTTCACATAAATAGATCACAGATCAATACACTGATGTTTATCATGTGGTTAAAACCCTCGAGAGGGAAACAGTCTACAGCCCCAGCCAAATAGCTACTTGGAGCAATTTATTATGCAAAAGAAAGAAAGTTACAAATGAGCTTCTCATAATCGATCAACTAGACAAGGAACCTCCATGATCTTTAAATAGAGATCATGGACCAATCGGGTGTCAAGCCACAGATCAATGGTAGGTATGATCTAAGAGAAGTTGAACCATCAGATCACTTTATGTCTAGAACATATTGTGACTGTCATATTAGAATATTTACAAAAACATACTAATGCATACTAAAGAAACACACTTTACCTAACAGATATATTACACAAGTTGATCTTAACTAACTCCTAAGTGTCTAAATATCCTAACAACTTAGTTGTGCATATTTTCCTTTCAGTTCACTGTAAATGCTACAAAACTCTAAAATGATACATATGAATTGAGTGTGATTTTAGATATGGGTGGGTTTTTCTTCTTGGCATATCAATATTGTTTTGAGTATGAAGAATTGAGCGTAGGTTTCTTTTTATTGACTGTATAAATTTTATTTCGGTATATATTGCTTACAGGTTTGGTTTTCGATATTAGAGAAACCACATCATTGATATTAATTCGTGTTTATCTTGAAGTTATTTAGAAATTCATTGCAACATTTTTATTTTAAAAGTACAGGAGTCATTTGAAAGCAGTAAGTGATCAGTGATGAGTTTGTCTTAGTGTAGGAATGGAAAACAAAATTACATTCAAATATATGTTGGTTTAGAGGAAAATATAGTGTTCTGTTTTAGCTTTGTTATTCAACAGTGGGGATTACGAATCAATAGTTATGGGTTTTAATCATATTGATTGTGTTCAAATGATAGCTAATTCATGCATGGTTTTATCCTAGTTCTTTTCATAGGTTTGAAATAATTTTCTTATTGTAGAAGATAAGTCATTCTTAGATCCGGGTATTCATTTTTATTCTTTGTTGTGCATATTTCTTGTCCTCAATATTTAACTCAATTCTACCTTGGTTCTGTAGCATCATATAGAGACATAATAGGTTTGTTGTTGAATGAATTAATATCATAAATTAGTTTATGGTTGGTTTAGTCATAAGTTGTTTTTATTGATTAGTGAAATTTTTATATAGATCATAGTACTGACATATAGGTAGTTAGGTCTCCATGAATTTGATGTTCTTGTTTACTTCGGCAATTGATTATTAAGTACAGTATTTTCCAGTCTTAGTTGCATGTTCATAGAGTTGTTATCCTCCAACAAATATTCAACCAGCCCTCGTAGATAGTTTCGTATAAATTCTAGGTTATTTTGGAATTAGTAAGGCTTAAGTAGACCATTATTTCCTTTTCTCATAAGCAATCAGCCTGTACATTTCAAATATAAAAATTTTCGGTTACACATATCATTTTTATTGTACTTAGTCAAAACCATTTTGATTTAAGAGTGTGAGTGTGATTGTTTCCTTAGTCCCTTAACTTGTTCTTGAATAGAAATATTGTGACTCTGTTCCCATCATATTGCACTACAAATTGGATTTTGATATATTCTATTCAACACTTATTAGATTCTGGTTCCGGTTTAAGCTAGTAGTTCTTTTCTTTGCTATAATTTGGTAAATATTTATTTAGCATTCTGAGAGTTTGTTTCAATTTTCATTTATGCATTGTGTAACAAGATTCATAAATGTATTCATATTTTATTTTGGCTTTCATTAGTTCTGAAATTCTGAGGATTAGGGTTGATATAAACAACTTTGGAATTTGAGTGTGCTTTTGGAGTTCTTGTTTGCATTCTTAGTAATTAAAATTGAATAGTTTGACTTATTCGTTACAATAGAAAATAAGATTTTACACTAGGGTTTTTATCCGCATAGATAGTGTATGCAACTCTAAGTTACATTCTTGGGTTGACATTTATTAGGTCAGGAAGGACTCATATAAAACATATATAATTAGCATGACAATTTTGGCGTTGTTGTCAGGGAGTTGTAAAAATATAAGAGTAGGTTTAGTCCAACCAGTTTCTTGTATGTTGGGTATTATTGCAGGCTTCGCAGAGCAGAGACGGTAAGACGAGAGGTAAGAACATGTGCATCCACTTTAGCAGGTCTCTCCAAATCTAGTCTGCCCCTTAATTTTTCTTATGAGTATACCTAAGGGTAAATTAGAAATTACAATTCCAGTTAAAAATTTGTATGATAAGTACTCAATCAGTTCTAGAAATCCCATTACTAACCAAGGTAGGCGGTTTTTAGGGAATTTTCAAAGTGAAGGAATTAGTCTTCCTAATTTTATAGACTCACAATCAGAAACTCCTATGAATAAAGTACAGCAAGATACACTCACTACTGTAGGTAACCAGTTGGAGGTACCAGAAGATATTCTCAAATTTCTTGAAAATGCAAGAGAAGTTGGGGTATTACAATTTGAACATGAGGCTAACCAAGCAACAACATGAAAACATATCACAAGTTCAGTAGCAGAACCATCTTCATCTCATCTGGGAAGCATGGGGGATGAATAAACAGCTTCAAATGCAAGTGGAGATAACACAAATAATGAAGAGCTCGAAATCACCTTTGGTTTTCCAGTTTTATATGTCACTCCTAATATTAACATGAAGAATATTCCTCCCTCGATCCTATTTCATTTCCATGGGTTAGTGACTAAGGATCCAAACTCAATTCTGTTTGGGTTTGATATTTTGTGTAGGAGTTACAATTACGTTAATGATGCTAAGAAATTAAATTTATTTTCTTCCACACTCAAAGATTCATCTCTCAGATGGATTAGGGGTTAAGAGATGGTCCTATTCTAAATTGGTAAGGTATTAAAAATACTTATTTGAAGAAATATCATGAATATAAGGAATATGAAAAATGACATCTTTAAAATGTAGCATCTTGAGGATGATAATATTTAGGATTATGTTGCAAGGTTTATGTACAACCTTCAGAGGGCTAGAAATGGTTCATTAAACAAATATTCTATTAAGATTATTTTTCTAGAAGGGATCCATGAAGAATATATTGATATCCTCAACCTTCTAAACTCTGGTGATATTTCGCAAAAATATTTTTTTAGACATTTGTGATCTATGTAAAAAATATTCTTGAATTCGAGCTAAATCAGGTATGGGAATTAGAGACAAAATTTCTAAGGAAAACAAATTTTCTACAGGTATCACTCGAACAGAAATAGGGAACTTGCTCGAAAATTTTAAAGTGGATATTCTAAGCACCTTTTGTAATCAATTAGAATCACTTAATACTAAGAAGAGACAAGAAAAAGAAAATGATTTGGCTATTTTTTGTTCTAAGTGTAGGCAGAAACACCCTCTAAAAGAATGTCCATTGAATAAGATTTAGGTTTGTGTTATATGTGCAAATAATCATCCTACGGATAAGTTTTATTCCTGACATGGGATTCAAGATAATATAAAGACGGACTGGAAGCCAATGATCCATCTACATATACTCAAAGAAGAACTTGTCCCCAAAGACCTCAAGGTATGTTTCCAACCTCTTCTGCACAATTTTATGCATATTTCAAAAAAATTCCAAATAAATGGAATCCCCATCTACCTACACAAATTCCTACACAAAATTGGCCTCCTCAATACACTTAACCTCAACCCTAATATTGGTAGCAAGGTTAGAAGGGACAATCTTATGAAATAACTTACCTCAACCCGTTCCTGTGCCTGTTTATCCCAATTATAACCCATACCCTCCAATTACATCTCAACTATTACCTGGTTTTACACATCCTCCTTCTTTTCCATCAATTCCACCTCAGTTATGGTTGCCACCTAATAAAAACCATCCACGACCAACCCAACTACCTGCAAAACCTATCTCAAACCATAATAACAAAGTGGCTTGGCCTCTTAACAATGTTAAGGCTCAAATTTTCCCTACTTATACCGCTATACCTATACCATTACGGGAAATTCAACTTAGGTCTGGAAACATTTTGAAAAAATTTGGTCCTATTGTGGTTATTGAAGAAGAATGGGATGAGGAGGAAAATCCTAGTCCTACACATTCTAATGACCATTTATAGGATGTATCTATTCCTAAAACACAGGATTCCACTTCTAAACCCATAGATCAGCCCCATATTTCAAAAAACCAACCATATCTAGAACGACTAGCTTTAGAAAAACTTGAGGTATGTTCAGAATTCGATTTTGAAAGAGAATTAAGGAATCTCTGTGTAAAGATTCTCCTGCTACAAGAAATTAAAGATGTACCAATTTATGCAAAGATTTTTTAGGGGATTGTGTATTAAAAATACTGGAAGAAAACAAAAGGATCTCCCTACGATACATCTAGTTCACCGAGTATCTTAGTTAATAAGATACTCCTTCTAATCCAGGAAACCGTATTGTCACCATTAGCATTAATAATACCTTGATACCAAATACCTTGATTCATCTAGGGGCATCCTTTAACACAATGACTAAGAAGACATTAAAAAAGCTCCAACTAAATAATCTTCTACGCACCACACCTACTATGTTGGAATTAGCAGACATATATACCATTAATCGTACTGGTGTCTTGGATGACATCACTGTTACTTTGGATTCTTAGGAATACCTTGTGGATTTTATGATAATCCAAACAAAAGATCCCACTAAAGGTTATCCAATCATTTTAGGAAGGCAATAGTTTTCTACAACCAATTCTTTTATAGGATGTAAAGAAGGAGAAATGACCATATCAAATGGTACTTCCCCAAAAAAGTTGATACTTTACCCACCAGGTAAATGCATCATTGAGAATCCTTCATGGGCAGAAAATCTTGAGTGGATAGAGGACCTGTATGGAGATGAAGATATTGCTCAACCCTTGTTGACTATTGAACAATTTAGAGGGGTTGAGGAATATACTAAGGATAATTCCCTGACATAGTTCCTCTCTGCTACTAATTGCATTGATTACCCTAGATCTGTTCAAGAGTTTTCCCATATCTTTAGTAAGGAGTTTCAAGAACAATATAACCATATAACTCCTCCCTTTTCTGTCATTTTCTCCATTGATGAATGTCTAGGGTCAGAAACCATTCCTGTTGATATTAGTCCAGATAAATTTTTGTATATTAATGTTGGTCTGGATCAAGACCAATAAAAGTAGTGAATGAGTGTACTAAAGGCACAATCTAGTGCATTTTCTTTGGAATACAAGGATATGAAGGGTATTCACCCTGATACTTGCATACATCATATATACACTCAATGCAATATGAGACCTATTAGACAACCTCAACAAAGGATGAATCCTACTCTTAAAGACATTGTTAAAGAAGAACTACAAAAACTACTTTTAGTCAGATTTATTTATCCAATTTCTAACAGCAAGTGGGTCTCTCCACTTGTGGTTGTTCCAAAGAAAAATTGGAAGTGGAGAATATGTGTCCATTTCCGTGAATTAAACAAAGAAACATTGAAGGATTAATTCTCATTACCTATATAGATAAAATTTTTGATTCCTTATCCGAAAAACAATATTTTCATTTCTTGATGGTTTTACTAGATTTAACCAAATTCGAATTCCTCTATAAGACCAGGAAAATACCACCTTTACCTTCCCATGGGGTACATATTCTTATAGAATCCTACCTTTTTGTTTATCTAACCCCCCTACCACATTTCAAAGAGTTGTCGTAGGAATTTTTGCTGACCTAATCCATGACTGCGTAGAATTCTATATGGATGACTTCACAATATATGGCAATAATTTTGTAGAAGCTTTGCACAACTTCGAAATTTTTTTAAAACAATGTCAAGAATCCAATTTTTCTTTAAGTTACGAAAAAAGTAAGATTATATTAACTAATGGTATTGTCCTTGGTAATCATATCTTTGCAACAGGAATTATGGTTGACTCATCTAAGATTGAAGTAATTATTCAACTCTCAATTCCATGATCACAGAAATAAGTATGAAGTTTTCTAGGACATGCAGGATACTATAGATGGTTTCTCAAAATTTTCACTAAGATAGCTACACCACTATTCAAATGGCTTGCAAAAGATGCTTTATTTTCTTGGGATTCATATTGTCAAATCGCTTTTGATATCTTAAAACAGAAATTATCTGCAAATCCTGTATTAAGAGGACCAAATTGGTCCCTCCCCTTTCACATTCACATTGATGCTTCTGATATAGCTTTAGGAGTTGTACTTGGACAAAGAGAAAATCAAAGTTCTTATTATATTTATTGCATCAATAAGAACCTTATACCTATAGAATTCAACTATAACACCATTACTGAAAAGGAATTTTTAGCCATAGTACACGCCATTAACAAATTTATACACTATATCACTGCTTATGAAACTTGTGTCCATACTGATCATTCAACGATTTGATTTTTGATGAATAAACCTATCACTAATGGGGGAATTACTAGGTGGCTACTTCTACTACGGGAACTTAGTATTACTATTCTAGATATACCTGGTAAAGAAAATTTAGTTGTTGATTTTCTTTCTAGAATTAATAGTGATAACGGTGATCCTACTCTTCTGGACGATACTTTCCCCAATGAATATTTTTTTGTTGTGTCAACTAATGCACCATGGTTTGCATATATAGTGAATTATTTATCCTCAGGGAAATTTCCATATAATATGCCAACATGAGAAAAACAAAAGGTTATTCATTTGAGTGCAAACTACTCCTGGATTGGGGGAGATATGTTTCGTACATGTCCTGATTTGATAATTAGGAGATGTTTGTAGGAAGATGAAATGCATGACATACTCAAATATTTCCATGATGGGTCATGTGGAGTCCATTTTTTAGACAAAAGAATTTCCTACAAAATTTTGCATCTATGGTACTACTGGCCAAACCTTTTTAAATATGCTACCAGGGATTTGAAATTTTTTGACAGATTCCAACGTATGAGAACACCTACACCAATAGATGAGATTCCACTGCACGCACGTGTATTGATCGAACCTTTTGAGAAGTGGGATTTATAATTTGTAGGTCCCATTTCTCCCATGTCATGTAAAAATAAATATATCTTAGTTTGTACCGATTATGTAACCAAATGGGTAGAGGCTAAATCACTTGCTAGAGCTACAGAAAAGTATGTTATTGATATCGTATATGAAGATATTTTCACCCATTTCGGTGTTCCTATAGAAATTGTGACTGACAAGTGTTGGTCACTCTATATGCCAGTTAATTAAAACCATCATACATAATGATCAATATAAACTGTCAACCCAGGGAAGTCTTTTTATTTCAAAGATAACTCACAATGTCTGTGCTTAAACACTAAGTAGTTGATGATTGAATAAACCGTCCTACTTATCTATTTTGTCAAACTCCTTCCATAATCAAACTAATCTAAACTACCTATCTAAGAATTCAGAATTGCAATCACTTCCTACAACTTCAATCCAACAATGAATGATTCATGAAATAAATATCCAGAATAAATTTTGTAGAAAGTCAAATCCTAATTTACCAGAATATATGAAAATCCATTGTAACTAGTTAATCCAACCTTAATCTAGGAATAAGAAATAATAGGAATGGAATCAATAGCTCTAAACTATAGTCTAACTCAATTAGCAAACCTGAGTAAGACAAGTAATTGAAAGAAACTAAGGGAGAGCTTGACTATTATAGCTATCACACACATGCATGAAAGAAATTAACCTAACAGTCGACTGTCACACCACACTGCTGCAGCTTAAAGGAAATGCAAGTATTGAGTATTCAAGGAAACACAACAATTAAACATGACCATTGCAGCTACTCAAACAAATGCATACAATGTAACATCCACAACACACAAATAATTAACTAAACATCTAATTAACTCAGCGATCTCTGTGGGAAGGCGGGCCTAGCCTTCGAATAGAGATGCCAGAACTAACAAAAGTTAAAACACAGAGATCTAAAGAATCATGCTCCTTGTATTAAAATGGTGGAATGAAAGTACAGTCTCTGTTACAGCTCACACAATAAAATATGATATTGTCCAACCCCTTGCTCTGAATATTTCCCCTTACTTATACATCAACAATCATAACCCTCACCACTAATATCGAGCAGCCGTGAAGATCTACGATCTTAAGGCTTCCTTGTTACATCCGTTGTTACAGCTATGGGAGGAATTAAACAGAAGCAGGGAATATAGGCAATTCTGTTGCCCGATCCAGTAAATGAATAACATAACCAATTCAAGAGATTCCTTGATGATTGCAGCTAACTTCAAGCAGTGGAGCACTATTGTAGCTAAGTCTATTGTACCCATGTCTGTCGTAGCCCGCGTGGAATGATGACCCTTGGTTGGATCCATGTGTAGAGACAAAACTGGCAAGTCACAACTGACAGTGAACGCTCATCTCCTCTTTGGGCCACTCGGACTGCTACACTTATAGTTTCTCATAGCTTGCACTATCTTTGTAAAATCACAAAGAGTTAGCATATTTCAAGAAACAAATTGCTGATTATAGCAATCATAAGAATTAATAATATAAAACAATAATTAATCATACCTCTGAGGATTCAGGGCTCAAAGTGAGGAAAGAATGTCTGTTTGGTATGCAAAATGGAACAAGACAAGATAAACAGGGCATAATGGATGTGGTTAAAAAGGGGCATTTTGGGACCCAACATCTCCCCCCAACTGCTTGGTTGCATGTCCCCATGCAACAACCTCCACTAGTCTGAATCAGAGTCTAGAACTGTACCTCGCTCATGGAGAGATGAAAAGTTGTAGGAGGATTCAGGTGATTCCCTCCCATATAAATATCCATTATGGGAAACCCAATATTTCCAACACTAACTTTCCTCTTCTTTTGTCAATGAAAAATCCTCCCTATATGGTTTTGCTGGCCACCAAATCAGTGGAAATTTAAATTTAAGTCCCAACCAGTAAGCTCCACGTTTCCTCATATAGTCGACGTACCCATCAACCCTAGGGAGAGCCTGTTTAAAATTATTCAAGCAATAAGGGTCCCTTTTCTTAATTGATGAAATTGAATCCTGGAACCTATGCTTACTTCCTTCCAAAGCCAAATGTTATTGCCTAGAAATCTAGCTAATACAAGTGGAGATGACTTTCTCTTGAAGCTTGACCAGTTGCTGAGTCTGGATGGGAGATTTAAGCCTCTATTCTTGATGATTACAAAGAAGGTAAGGGGATTGAGGTTCACACAGAATCTAGAGATTAGGGTTAGCTTCATTCTGAGAGATTGTTTGAAATGAATCCTCCCATTGCACATGGTTGCTGACAAAAGAAGCAAAAGCTCTCAGCTGGACATCACCTAGGTGAGGAGCAGGATTTGAATATTGGTCCAAGGGGTAAGCCATTTCATGTAAATAAAGTTAACACAAAAGATTCTACTCGGTGAAGCTACTTTTCATAAAAGTTTCCAACAACTGTTCAAAAGATGCTACTTCGTAAGGTCTTCCTTCTTTTAGTTCCTTCGTCTTAAACCAAGTGAACTGTTCATATAAAAATATAGGATAAGAAGGATATGGAGCTCTAGAGCTCATCAATTCTTAGGAGAGAATGTACAGTTGGTATTTCTACTTTTGCATGGACTTAAACTTCTTCAACTCCTTCAATTATTTCTATACTTCTTCCCAACATAACTTCTAGAATATTATCTCTTCTACCCATCTTTGCCTCAATTCACTGATAATATTCCTATGTTGAACAAGGGGAATCATTCCTTTATGATATCTATCCACCTCACTTTTCCATTTCTTTACTTCTATTCTCAGCAGCGAGAGTTCTTCTATCATACCTTGAATCCTTTCCTCTCCCGCATCCTTCTCCTCATCAGAATCTAAATTGACAAATTCTTGGAAAGATTTCTTCCATACCGTATTACCCAATTTTTTAGCCTGATTGTTCTGGATCGGAAGTGAAACAACTTCCTCTTCTACCAGTGGTCCAACAACTTATGTCTGCAAGTGTGATTCTGCAATCAATTCTGAGGATGTTGGTTCTTGTGTATCAACACCTTCTTCTTGAAACCCCTTTTTGTCAACTCCAACAGCCAATAGTGAATATGGTTGTTCTTGTGTGACAACATCATCCTGTGTTACAATCTCAGCATCTTCTTGAGTCTCGGTTGTAACTTCTTGATTCTTGGTTGTGGCTTCAATAGGGAGCTGTAGAGATGTTGGTTCTTGTGTAACAGCTTCCTGCTCTTCCAGATCTGGAAACTTGGGTTCTCTTGAGTTATTTCCATATCCCATGAGAGATGAGGCTGGTCCCTGAGTATTTCAGTGTCCCCGAATATATGAGACTGGTCCTCGAATGCTTCAGTGTCCCTTGATAGCTGGGACTCCATCTATTCATCTCCTCCTAATTCCAAATCGGGGGTTATTTCCACCTCAAGTTCAGTTGTCCCTAGCTAGATAGGAGTCTTAGCGAGGTTTCCTAAGGATGTTGGTTCTTGTGTGACAAGATCCTGATCAACTTCAACATTTTCCTATTTCTGAAGTTCTCCCTCCACAATTTTTATGTCCTGAGATTGTTCTGGGGTCATAGTAAGAACTACTAAGTTTAGGTCAGGGATTGTCTCGTCCTCTGGCTCACTCACTTCTAGTTGAGTAGCAGCTTCAACAAACATTTCCAGGATTGTTGGTTCTTTTGTAACAACACCTTGTGGTTGAGACTATAATTGATCACATTCCCCTACCTCTACATCAGGGATCATTTCCACTTTTGGTTCTTTTTCATCCCTCAATTCCCCTGTAGATGTTCCTTTCTCTTCTCCAACTGCTTGTGTGGGTTTTTGTGCCACAAATGCATGCACTGTGACTTTGTATCCCAAATGAATAAATATTTATCCACACTTAGGGAAAAATAATTTTTCCAATTCTTCCCCTTCCTCAACTGGAAGTGATCCTTCGACCTTATCTGCAGCTTCTATTGAATGTGTGCAATCTCCTTTCCACCTATTTCTTGCACATTTCCTTCCATCTTTTAACTTCCTTCCAGAGCATTTGCACCTCTTCCTTCAACAAAACATTTTCAAACAAAGTCCATTAATTTGAGGTTCCTCTACAATAGGTTCTTGTGGGGCAGCATTTGTATTGGGTCTCAATATGGGAAATTCAATGTTTGCTTTGATGTTGGCTGATTTCTCCTGTGCTGCTTCTGCTGTTGCGACAGATCTGGTTCTCCAT
>LPNX010152529.1:665949-695227 GCA_001517045.1 Pseudotsuga menziesii | reverse complement strand
ATATTATTTTATTATTTTAACCATTATTTTATTATTTTAACTATTATTTTATTATTTTCTTTAGGAGGCCCATTTTAGACCCCAAAATTCCTCTAATGCTTCTTCTTATTAGTCATGATGCTTGTACTTCCTCCTTTGATCTTCTTATATTCCTTTGTGGTAGAGGGGCTTCCAATTCTGCCACTGATGTAGAAGGAATGTTTCTTATTCCATCATCTTCCCTAGTCTCTGCCATCTCTGTTTCCTCTTTAAGAAGAGTCCCCATCCATTCCGAGGAAGATTCAATGGTAAGAACCTCTTGATTTCCTTCTATCATCATAGCTCCTATAGCTTCAACTTGAACTGTCGCAACATCCAATGCTGCTCCAGCTTCAGCTTTTGCTGCCGGAGCTCCCAAATTCTCTATCCCCCCTGTAGGGTTTATTTTTGCTACATCCTCACCTAATTATTCTCCTTGGTTATCTGATTTTGTCTCGTCTTCTTCTTCCTGGTTATCTTATTCTACCTCATCTCCCCCCCCAACTGAATTGGAGGGACTATGGTCCTCCTGCTTTTCTATCATTTCCCCCAACTGTGCTGGTGCCTCCTCTTCTTCTTGTATTTGAACAACCCACAAGAGTGTAGGTGCTTCAACTTCCTACTTGATTGGGACACTAGGAAAAAGTACAGGTCCCTGGTTTATTTGAGGTTGATCGATAAACTGTCCCTAGGTTTGGTTTCTCTAAGCTAAGGCCCTTAAGATGAGCAGTTTGATCAGGTCATGGTGGGTGAGGGACAAATATGGGTGGTAGGCCAATCTCACAAATCCTGCCATATTAAGCAGGTCTTTAAATAGATAAAAGGGAATATTGAGTAAATCCCTATGGCATAAATGAGATAGTAAATGGAATTCAGAGAAATACACAGTTTTATATCTACCTTTACATGTATTGTACTTCTTTAAAAATACTACCACTTCATTCCATGGGTGAGGCAGTTATTGTAATGCTATGCCCCTCTTCAATTGGCGGACCTGTTCACTGGCTAGCAAAAACTCCCGCATCGCAACAGCATTGCGGGTTCTTCTTCCAAACCAAGATCTTCCACTTTGAGGAAGGCCCTTGACCTCTACTAAAACATCCTCAGCAACTTCTATATATAAACCCATGACCTCTGAATGGGTTTCTGTGATATTTAGATAAAACTGCAAGATTGTTTCTCGATGAAAACCACTTAATCGTTGGAAAAACTCAGTCCAGCTAGTAGCTTCGAAGATGGAAAAAACATCATCTTTTCTGCACAATTCTTGCATGTTTTTAGGTTCATGTCGAGATGGGATACCCATGGTTCTTCTCTTTCTGAATGCTGGTATCAGCTCAGCAATTTACAGGCCCAGTAATGGAGGTTACAGCACAGGTTCATGCACAAGCAGCTGATGTTGGGGTTGGGAAAATTAGGAAAGTTTAGACAGTCGTAAGTAGGGAATCATTGGTAATATTTGGCCCCAAATTAGAAAAAAAAAGACAACCGTAATATAAGCTCGAGTACCCATTAGATCATGATGATGGACAGTTAACAAAGCATGGGTATAATGACATGTATAAAAAGGCGAGCATGATTAATTTTGTCAAATATAAATTAATGCTCAATCATGTAAATAATCGGAACCATACCTTAGCAATTATGTGATGATCCATGACTTCTCAAGATAATACAGCGTGTCAATTGCTGCCATCAAATTTAAACATGATTGCGCACGTGCTGCGATGATGTTCCTTCTGACGAACCAAAAACTATCTTTTCAACACTACCGGAAACATAATTGAAATTGTGAGGTGATTCAAAATCAACAAAATTATGGGCGAGAGAAATCTCAGACAAATATGGAGGAGTCGCAGCCCTTCTATGAAAAAATCTGGAGGATTCAGAGCTGCGAAAGATAGGAAATCTGTTGGAATTTGGTGGAGTCGCATACACTAGAAACAAGAAAAATTTCCTAAAATTGGCGGAGTTGCAGCTACGTAGAATGGGAAAAATGGGCAAATTCGATGGAGTTGCAGCTACAAGGAATGAGAAAATAGGAATATTTTTATAGAGTCGCAATTGCACGGAATGGGGAAATAGGCATATTTTTACGGAGTCGTAGCTGCGTAGAACAAAAAATAGGCATATTTTTAAGGAATCGCAGCTGCATGGAACGGGAAAATAGATAGATTTTTATAGAGTCACAGCTACACAGAACGGGAAAATAGACAGATTTTTATAGAGTCACAACTGTGTGGAACAAGAAAATAGACATATTTTTACAGATTCGCAGCTACGCGGAACGGGAAAATAGGTAGATTTTTACGGAGTTGCAGCTGCGTGGAACGAAAAAAATGGGAAAATATTACAGATTCATAGCTACCTGAAATGGGAAAAATGGGAAAATATTACAGAGTCACAGCTGCACGAAACGGGAAAAATGGGAAAATATTACAGAGTCACAACTATGCGGAACGGGAAAAATGGGAAAATATTACAGAGTCGCAGCTGCGCAGAACTATTCATCATTCAAATTCTTTTCTTCCTCATGGAGATTTATTAAAAGAAGGAAATTAGAATAGGGGTTCACAATTGTCAAGCCCAATTATGACCATTGCTCCTTAAGTCAATTCCTACATAGATTTTTTTTTTTTAAACGATCAAGCGTAAAGGAAAACAAAGAAAAACGAAATAAAAAAAGCAAACATCAATTTATTCATGTACAAAAAATTATTTTGTGTGGAAATCATAGTGACTTTCTAAAGATTGACAGGGGCAGAGAAATATTCCTACCCTTGCGCTAACTGGTATCCCGTATCAGCTACAACCTGTGAAATAAACATGTCCCTTGATATTGGCTTATGGTACAGTCATAGCCTGTGACCATTAGCAAATAATGGTGTATGGTTTTTGTCAATGGTGACCAAGTGGACTATACCATTATCAAAAACTCTATCTATCTGATCTGGACCCAACTATATTTTCCGTAGCTTACCTTTGAAGTCCCTTTTGAATCTTGAATCGTATAATAATTCCCAGTCTCCCTCACAGAAGACTTTCTTCTTGATGAATCGATCGTGCCAATTGGATCATTGTTGCTGAATCAATGTTGTTTGATCCAATGCAACTATACATTTTTCATCAAGTTCATGTAATTGATTTTTTCTACTCCTTTGTGCCTATGTTACATCCAAGTTTACATCCATGGTCATCCTCAAAGTATTTATTTTGAATTCGATAGGGAAGAAAACACTCTTACCATACACCAAGTCATAGGGGAAGAAACCTATAGTATTGCACCAAGTAGTGTGATATGCCCAGAGTGCTTCTAGAAGCCTATCAGCCCAGTCTTTGCGATGGATTCTGACTATTTTAATAAGCATAGCTTCAATGACTTTATTGGTACTTTCCACCTAGCCATTGGCTTGGTGATGGTAAGGTGAAGTTATCCTATGCTGAATATGGTACTTCTGTATCAAAGCTTCAAATTTGTGTGACACAAACTGCGGTCCTTCATCTATGATTATTTCCTTGGTTACTCCAAAATGAGTAAATATTTCCTTGTACATGAATTCTATTACAGCCTGGTCATTGGCTTTCACCAAAGCCACAACCTCCACCCATTTTGTCATGTAGTCGGTGTAAACTAAAATGTAGGATTTCTGCTTCGAGGAAGGGTTTTTAGGCCCAACAAAATCTAAGGCCCATCTATTAAAGGGTTCAATCACCAATTGTGGTTGGAGAGGCATTTCATCCAATCTATTAGGCTATCCCATTCTCTGATAGCTGTCACAAGCCTGGACATACTTCTTCGCATCCCTAAAAAAATTTGGCCAATAATAACCCATTCTTAACACCTTATGACCCGTCCTTTTATCTGCAAAATGTCCCCCACATGGCTCATCATGATAGGCCTTTAAGATATGGAAGATTTCATCCTCCCTTACACATCTTCTGATCTCAATATTAGGGCCTGTGTAGAAAAGATGACCATCTATCCAGCAATACCTGGCACTTTGTTGGATAATCTTCCTTTTCTCTCTTTTTGAAAAATGTGCCAGAAGCTTGCTTGCAGCCAAGTAGTTAGCAACATCTGCATACCAAGGGGAATGAGCTAAAACCGCAAATAAATGTTCATCTAGGAAAGAACCTTCAACTGGTAAGTTGTCATCACTGTTAGTAAAACAAGATAAAAAATCAACAACAACATTTTCTTTCCCAGATCTGTCAATAAAGGTAATATCAAAATTTTGTAACAGTAATAGCCATCTAGTTATCCTAGCATTTGTAACTGGTTTGTTCATCAAATACTTGATGGCTGAGTGGTCAGTGTGTACAAAGGTGGGATATCTAGTGATGTCGTGCCTGAATTTGTTAATGGAGTAGACAATGGCTAAACATTCTTTCTCTGTAACCGTGTAATCGAGTTTAGCAAGGGCCAGTTTTTTACTGATGTAGTAAATTGCATATGGTTCTTGACCATCCTCCTATCACAACACTGCTCCATTGGTAGTGTCAAAGGCATCTGAATAAATGTGAAAAGGTAGAGCCCAATTGGGCCCCCTTAAGATAGGAGTTGTAGACATCCTCTTCTTAAGTTCGTGAATGTTGTCTGGCATGCATCATTCCAAATAAACTGTACATCCTTCATCAATAAGGTAAATAAAGGAGAAGCTATTTTGGAAAAAAATTCTATGAATCTTCTATAGTAACCATCATGCCCTAAAAATATACGTACCTATTTCCGTGTTCCAAGAGTGGGTATATTTTCAATTACCCTAATTTTGGATGGATCTACCTGGATACCATCAACAGAGATAAAATGTCCCAACCCTACACCCTCGCTCATCATCATATGGCACTTTTTAGTACTCAAAGATAGTTGGGTTTGTTCACAGCGCGTTAAAACCTTCGCTAAGTTTTTCATGCCTCCTCAAGGTTACTGCCATATAGGGTAAATTCATCCATGAAAATCTCCATACTATCATTGACCATCTCTGAAAAGATGGAAATCATGACTCTCTAAAAGGTGGCTGGTGTGTTGCACAAACCGAAGGGGAGTATCCTGTATGCAAAGGTACCCTAGGGATAGGTGAAGGTGGTATTGTCTGGGTTCTTAGGAGCAATTTGGATTTGATTGTACCCGCTAAACCCATCTAGAAAGGAGAATAACTTCTTCCCAGACAAGGTGTCAAGCACCTGATCGATGAAAGGGAGAGGAAAGTGGTATTTCTATGTTGCCTTGTTTAATTCTCTGTAATCCACACAGACTCTCCATTTCCCATTCTTCTTGGGTACTATCAAGAGTGGAGAAACCCACTCACTATCTGAAATTGGGTATATAAACCTTGCTTCCAAGAGTTTTTGAATTTCCTGCTTCACTATGTCCCTAAGATTGGGGTTCATCCTTCGTTGTGGCTGGCACACAGGTTGGGGGTCACTCTTGATGTAAATATGGTGGGTGCATAGATTAGAAGGGATACCCTTCATATCCATGTACTCCCAGGAAAATGCCCCCTTATGCTTTTTCAAGAGAGTGATCAAGCGTCCCTATTCATTAAGAGCGATACTGGGATTGATGTTCAGTGTTTTTCCCGACTCTATCTCAACTGGAACACTTTTTGAATTTTTTAGCACGGCAATTATGTGGGTTTCACTGGCTAATGTATCCTTTGTGAGATTTTCTTACTCTCCTTCACCTAGAGTACTGTTTAGGATCTGATAAACTTGTTTATTGACAGAAGTTGGCTCACTAATGAAACTATTAATGGCATTGTCTTCTGTTTCATCCTTGAATGTCAAGGCCTTCCCTATTTTTAATAATGGCTGAATTCCCTCCTCTTCCTCTAGCTCCATCCATAATGGAGTTTCAGCTTCTAGAATAGGTTGAGTTGGAGGATACAAGGTCATTTTTTTTGTTTTAGTCCCATCTAAGATGATCATAGACCTTGAACGACAGCTGATGCAAGCATTTGCTATGGCTAACCAGGGTCTTCCCAGGATCAGTGGGTGTCCCCCTAGCTGCAACTTGGGTTGTAAAACCAAGAAGTCAGCAGGGTACTCCCACGAGTTAACTGAGATGATGAGGTCATCCAAGATTCCCTTGGGTTTGATAGTGGACCTGTCAGCTAGTTCTAAAATGGTATGGGTTGGTCGAATATTGGTGAGCCCAAGTTTTCATACAATTTTTATGGTCATAATGTTAATGGCTACACCTAGATCTACCAACACATTTGGTATTTGTGTGTTCCAAATACGCACTGTGATAGTGGGGTTCCCAGTATCATCATGTTTAGCCAGGAGAGTTTTTCTCATTATCAATTCAGATAGTTTCCCTAAAATATGGACAGTGGGAGGATCCCTGGGTTTTATACCTGGTTTTCTTACACACAGGTCCCAGACTCTTTTGGCAGAAATAGGAACATCATGGAGGGCTTGAAACAATGGAATTTTAACATATAAATTTTTCAACTCTCCTAGGAGGTTAAACTGGGGTTGTTCCACTGTTCTCTGTAGTGTCACTCTTTCAGGATATGGCGGTTCTCTAATCAATTATGTAGGCTACATTTCAATAGTTGTTTCTCTGTGTGTTTAAGCCAACGTCTCGGTATAAATTTCAGTATCCTCAATAAGAGGGATTTCTATGTGGCATGGGTGATGTTGGTTCATCCTTTCTCCATACAGAGAGGATGGAATATCCTCAATGACTAAAGGCTCCATTACTCTCCCTGATCGTAAGCGTATGTCATTACAGGGAACTGGAGTGATGGAGTAAGTGGGCATGTTGGCAGTCTCAAACTGGTGAACTGCTTTATTATTTGGGTCGAGGTTAGGTTGAGTAGGTAGTTGTGGTTGGATAGGCATATTAGGTGCAGCATTGTTCTGGAGTTGCAGCTGCGGTTGCTGATACTGTTGGTATGGCTGAGGATATTGTTGAGGAGGGTATTGTTGGTGAGGAAACTATTGATGTGGAAACTATTGAGGAGACTGGTTATGAGGAAACTGGTTTCTTGGATGGGATTTCCTCTACCCAGGAGACCAAGAATTCTGTTGGTTTGGTGGTTGTGTCCAAGGGTTTTAGGAGTTGAAATTCTGCATAGGAGGTTGAGAAGGATGCCATTGATGATTGGAATAAGGTGAAGGGAATTGTGTATTCATGTGATGCATATTATTCCAATTATTCATATTATTTGAAAATGGAAATGATTCTGAAGCGATACCTTGGTTTCGAGGTTGCTAAAGCTTTTTCTGGGCAATGAAGTAGGATGGTTCCATGTCCGGAGTTGATTCCTATACAACTGCCTTCACTTGAGGTAGTGAAGGGCACTCCTTTGTATCATGGTTTAGTTCACAGAGCTGGAACACTTCCACCTTGTCGAGTGGGCACTCCTTGAGGGGATGCTTCTTCCTACATATGGAGCAGAATACATCGAGTGTTCAATATTCTACTGCTTGCTTCTGCTTCTCCCTCAGGACATATATTTCTGAGGAGATGGAGCTCATCATCTATGTTTTGAATTTCTCTAGAAGATTTCCTATTTCTACTTAGGTGGCTCCTCCATTGGATGAATTATGTGTTCTATCGAAGGCATCTCATTCCATTTTGTCCCTTTTGTTGGTCCTGTAGGATCCTCTGGAATACCTTCTGCATAATTCAATAATCTTTTCAAAAGATTCCTTCGAGATATCCCCTTTTCCCATTAAGTTCAACATACGTAGGAAGTCTTCCCTAATCCCATGAAGTAGGATTATCTTAAGCACATATAGCCCCATATTAGTCTATCCAGCCCTCTGCACATTGTACATGATCCTTTCAACAAAATATTCCAAACTTTCTTCGTCCTTTTGTACCATCTTGAACAACTCTTCTCTTTTATCTTTAGTGTTGCAGTACTCCTAGTATTTCTCTAGGAACACTTGTTTCATTTGATCCCACGTGATGACAGTTTCACCACCCAGGCTCATGAACCAATGTAGCGCGTTATCCTTCAAAGTTGAAAGAAATTTTTTTAACTTCTACTTGCTAGAAGTGTAGTTGTAGCTGTGACCGTGGATGTCAAACTTGAAGAGGAATTCATTCGGATCCTCTGTGGCCTTTCCATGAAAACAAGGTAATACTGATGGTGATATGTTTTTTATGGGGGCTTGTCCAGCTGGTTGTTGAATGGGGAACTGGAGTGTAGCAACTGTCCCTTCTTGCGGAATCACCATCATTGTGATGGTTCTCCCCCATCTTTTCTTCATGGTCTTCCAGTTCATGTCTGTTATTCATATTTTCCTCTAATATCTCCTCTCTTTGCTTCCTCTCGCCATCCCAGTTCTGATGAAACTTTGTCCACTCCTCATTTTTCACCTCCTTCCCATTAATGTGATAAATCACACATCGATCAGTTGTTCCCACAATGCTAAATCTTTCTTCCTCCACAGGCACACCTGAGGGTGTCGTAGCTCCTCTTGTGTTCTCCACTATGGAAACTAATGCATCCACCCTGGGGGTAATTGGACTTCTTTTGACGGAGGATCCTGGATGGAAAGCCCCAGTAGAGGAATTGGCTCTGGAAACAAGATCGCCAATGAATGTTCTTCTTCCTAATGTTGGATTGCTACCACAACCTCGATCACCTGCAATGTTAGTATGATGGGGAGTTCTAGGCGTTCTGTGAATATCATGATGTACTCTCCTTTTATTCATGCAACCCAAAACATGCAAACTTAAAGACTAAAGAAAAATGAATTGATATAACTACTATGGTGTCTAATAATTACCTTCCCTGGCGAGAGCGCCAAAATGTTCATCGCACTATATGCCAGTTAATTAAAACCATCATGCATAATGCTCAATATAAATTGTCAACCCAGGGAAGTCTTTTTATTTAAAATATGACTCACACTGTTTGTGCTTAAACACTAAGTAGTTGATGATTGAATAAACCGTCCTAATTATTTATTTCATCAAACTCCTCCCATAATCAAACTGATCTAAACTACCTATCTAAGATATCAGAATTGCAATCACTTCCTACAAATTCAATCCAGCAATGAATGATTCATGAAATAAATATATATAATTAATTTTGTAGAAAGTTAAATCCTAATTTACCAGACTATATGCAAATCCATTGTGGCTAGTTAATCCAGCCTTAATCTAGGAATAAGAAATACCAAGAATTGAATCAACAGCTCTAAACTATAGTCAAACTGAATTAGCAAACCTGAGCAAGACAAGTAATTGAAAGAAAATAAGGGAGATCTTGATTATTACAGCTATCACACACATGCATGAAAGAAATTAGCCTACATAGTTGACTGTCACACCACACTGCTGCAGTTTAAACGAAATGCAAGTACTGAGTATTCAAGGAAACACAACAATTAAACATGACTGTTGCAACTACTGAAACAAATGCATACAATGTAACATCTACACCACACAACTAATTAACCAAACATCTAATTAACTCGGTGATCTCTATGGGAAGGTGGACCCATCCTTCGAACAGGGACACCGAAACTAACACAAGTTAAAACATGGAGATCTGAAGAATCCTGCTCCTTGTATTAAAATGGTGGAATAAAAGTACAGCCTCTGTTACAGCTCACACAATAAAATGTGATATTGTCCAACCCCTGGCTCTGAATATTTCCTTGTACTTATATATCAACAATCATAATCCCCACCCACTAATATTGGGCAGCCATGAATATCTACGATCTTGTTGGAGGAGCAAGTTGGTATGTCGACTTGAACGATAGCCAACTTAGTTGATCGGCTGACTAAGTCGATAAACCGACTAACTTGAGATTAGGTCGACCACCTAAAAGTCATGTTGGTTCACCAAACCGATGGGTAGTTATTTTGTAACTATTTTGTAATCATATATATTAGGCTGTTGAGCTAGATGAGAACTTGGTTCAGTTCTCTGTATTGTATGGACCCTCTTATGCTAATATAATCTGCTATTCTATCTATCTGTTCTTGTCTCTTATCTCTGTTATGTATGTATGTTTTAGTATGTATGATTGGTAACCTTATGTGATCTATGAGATTACAACATTGGTTCTATTACCGGTGGTACATGTCTGAGATGTATGCAAGCAGATGATATCAAAACATGAGATTAAGGGCTGGTGGGAGCGTAAAGTAGAAAATTATTTGCAGAATTACGCACGAAGAAATAGATTGACGACCGCACAAGCAAAAGAAAGATTCTTTACAGAGACACATGAGAAGTTTGTAGAATATGTGCCCTGACTTCTGAAGAAACTCCTGGATGAAAAATCCGGAAGGGACTAAAGATCAACAATTACTAGAAAAACTAATTCACGGGGGAAGAACAAACTTGTCGGAGTGGTTCAAAAAGATCATCGACGAATTCTGTGAGGAGCAAGTAGTAGAAGACACAACTTCGGTGGAAACCGTTAAGAAAAAATTCTACACAGACCTCACCGAGCAATTCTTGTGTTCCTTACCGACCTTGCTGTTTAAATTCCTGATCAAGAAGGGAGTAGGTCATATTATCGAACCCTGTCCATCACTCCGCAGACCACCATTAAACCCTAACTGGGTGGAAAAGCAAAAGAGGTGGGAAAAAATTCATTGCAGAAAGGGAGTGGGAATACTTCCTAAGCAAGTAGATAGAACTATTCGGGCTTTCTAAAGCGTTGGGTAGGCTATGGGGGGGTAGTAGGTCATATGTCGGAATAAAGTAGAGTGGATTCTAGTCGACTAAAGGAAATACCAATCACCAGCAATGAGAAGTCAACCTAAAAAGGAAATCGAGAAGACAATGTCACACAAAGGTATGATGGACTTCCAGAAAATAGAAAGGAAGAAGAGGCTACAAAGTAGGGAAGAAAGAAGATAAAGAGCCTTAGCGCTGCAAAGAGGAATAAGTACTAGGGTGACCGACTAGGAAAGATATCCACTGGAGTCAAGTCATGACCGACAAGAAGAAGGTGTGGAAGAAGAGGCATCCCCTATGGAAGAAGAATTGTGGATAGAGCAATGAGAATCTCTCCAATTAGAAGTTTCCCAGGAAGTAAAACATTCGACAGATCCGCGTACCCAGATACAAGCTATTGTCGAAGAGGACCTCAGACTAGGAGCTGGTGACTTTGGTATCTGGAGCCAACTAGACGATGAGACATACACTGGTAGAAATATCATTATCCATTGACTAGAAGAAGGAAATTGGGTTATACTTCAAGCGGTACCCTCCAACTGAAGTATCCACTTACTTTTACCGACACATGAAGGAGCACCCCCCCTGCCAAATACAGCTTTGGAAGATACAGAACATTCAGAATTGCAGACAAATAATTGCAGTTGGACATCGACAGACAAAATCGACACTAACTGACTGCTGGTCGAAGAGGAAACAACAAAAAAAACCAATGGGAATGAAATTTCCATCGACGATAGTTTTGCAGAGAGGAATAAGCAAATAACCCCACCACCCCCACCACCCCCTCCACCACCGCCGCCTCCTAAAAGTAGTGGCAGTGACTCTAAAATGGGTCACGGGTCAGCACACATTCCTCTATATGAGGGGAATTAGGACCCCAGATGACACTGGTTCGTTTGTGAGTCGACTTAGGAGGCTAACCAAGTTACAGATAAAGACAGGCAGATGGCATAGTTCATTGATGCCTTGAGGAAAAGGGAATTAACTTGGTGCATGACCTTTTATGAAAGAACACCCTGAGCAACCAAAGTCGAGATCAAAGTGCAATTTCTATCATTTTTCAAAACTTCAGATGCAAAACATCTAGTAGCAAAGAAACTAAAAATGACATCGCAGAAGCCAAGAGAAACTGTCTACGATTACAATAAACGATGGAAAGACCTTCTTAGCCAATTGGACTATGTTATGGATGAACAATTATTAATCCAATGGTTTCTTGGAGGTTTATCATAGAAAATTCATCGACACATACGTCTAGAGACATTCAAGACTTACGAAGTGCGCTTACAAAAGATATCCAAGTAGAAATGGATGACTACATACCAGCATACTCCACCGATCACAGACTAGAAGAACAGCTTGAGAATGTACAGAATTCATTACAAGAATTAAACCTTAAAATTCAGGATATTCGGTGCACGAAGTGCTCAACGGCCGGACATTCCAAAGACAACTATAGCCAGGACATCAGCTGATAGGACGTTCGATTCATGCAGACTAAATATTTTTGTGACATTTTCCAAGAGCATGGAGACCACTCGACAAAATATTGTCCGTTCAACATGAAGAATGATAATGCATCTTGGTGTGCAATCTATGAAACTAAAAATCATAACGCGGTCGACTACCATCTGAATCTCAAGAACCGACAGAATTATCACGCAGTCTATCAGACCAACGTAGTTGCACAAAGTAATGAGCAAAACCACATCCCAAACGATCAGAACAATCAAAGATATGAGCACCGGTATGACAATCGACATGGAGGCTATGGAGGTCGAGTTCGATTCTCTGGGAATCGAGACAACCGACTACGTCGACCCATCCAATGTTTTACATGTTATAAAGAGGGACATCGGCATGCAAACTGTCCATACAAGGATAGAACTGACCTTAAATTTTGTACTCATTGCAGAGTAGGGGATCACTCATTAGAGGATTGCCCTACCATGTTGGAAAAAATAGATAAAAATAAAAATGTTAATGTCTTGTCGTGTGCGCAAAAAAATGATGTAATAAATACAAAGAATTTGCATATCGTAACCCATCAAGGGACAAAAATAGGAAACGAAAACCCATGAATCAAAAAAAGAAAAGAAAAGAATGTCTACCCTGATCCAGTTAAAGAAAAAGAAATATATAAAGAGGCAACAAATGTATTTAAAGAATTTTCCCGACAGGAAGAAGTAAACAATAATCGACATAACACAATAAAAGAATTGATATAGCTCATATAGAAAGATAACTCAGTATCTCAGTTCATCGACTTGCTATATGAAATAAAACATAACAACACTGAAAAACAAACAAAGAATATCTATAGTCTAAATCAAAAAGATAAAAGTGATGTCGACCCACTTGTCGACCTAGAAATTGAAGGATACCATGTCCAACAAGTCGTGCTCGATTTTGGATCACAAGTAAACATCATGACTCGTAACACTTGGGAACAACTGGGTAGACCTTGACTATATGAGTCAGGTATATACCTGAAACTAGCTAACCAAGGCCTAATTGAACCTATTGGAGCCTGGAAAAATGTCGACACAATGATAAAAGGAATATCGACCAAAGTCGACTTCAAAATTATTGACCCTAAGGAAGGATCTAGCTCCTTCCCAGTGTTAGTAGGTCGACCTTGGGGAAGGAAGATGAAAGCATTGATATCATTATACAAAGAAAGAATAAAATTGAAAGGAAATGGAGAAAAGGTCATTGTACCTATTCACCCATCCCAAGGAGAACCTTGGACAGAACCTATCGATGAAGAAGTTGATATCCGACAACTTTATCAGGTACACAACAATGAAGATTATACATAACCTAATATCTATGGAGAACTTCATTTAGGTAACTAAGACTCAGTCGGTTATAATTCAGACGCAAAATTATATGATTGGGAAGTCGAGAACTACGAAACACAAGCAAGAGGGTGCTGGACTATCCAAAAAGTACAGAAAAATCCCACCCAACAGTGCTTCATAGTGTCCATTGTCCCAAAAATATTTGAGAAAAAAATTAGGGAATACCCTACTTTAAAACCTACAAATGTAAATAATACACAAATACCAAGATACAAGGAAAGAGAATCACCAGTCATGCACATATAACAATTGTCCAAAAATACTGGTGAACATGGTTGACTATAAAGTTTAGTAGAAACTTTTACAAGTCAAGCTGCTAGATGGTGGGATACCCATCAGACAAGACTGCAGACCTAGACATCAGCTTCGACTTACTTTGTAGAAAGGTTTGGAGAAAAGAAGCTAACCAAAAAATCTCAGATACCTATATTCATTCAAGGATAGAATCCATAAGACCATATTAATACATGTGAAAAAGAATGGAGAAGACTCGGATACAAAGATGAATGAGCATGGCCACACCTGTTTCCATCAACCCTCACTGACTTACCAAACAAATGATATAAGATGGAGGAAGCCCAAGGTGAAACATTTCTATGGCATGAACTTAGAAATTTTTTTGTCAAATATTTCAACTTTATACCACAAAATAAGAATTTGGTTGAAACAACAAAGTAGATTCAAGAATTTATACAGCCGACAGAAAACAAACCCTTACAAGACAACTGACAAACAATGAACTGTAACAATATACAAACCGGGACAATACCATAGGTGACAAGACTACAATCGGAAAATGAAAATACAGAAGGGAAAACCTTTAGATGGAAATCAAACCATGTCGAAACGACCAAACCTATTTGCATAGTGCTTAAAATTGAAACAACCAACAAGAAGGAAGCCAACCAGATGACTGCAGCTGACTTCCTTGCAACATTCTCCCAGTTTAAAGAAGGGATTCGACCAATCAATGAAGCCAAGGCACCTGAATGGCTAGATGCTAAAGTCAAAACTAGAGAGTTCGACATCTCAAATGATGACCGACCAAAAATGGCAAAGATTGGAGACTACTAGAGTGAAGAGCAGACAACAGAAATAGTGAACTTATTAAAAGAGTTCTAGGATGTATTTTTCAGCGATTATAAAGATCTCAAAGGTTTAGTCCACGAAATGGGTGAAATGAAAATTGACACTAAACCTAATGTTCGACTTATGAAGAAAAGACCATATAAGCTAGCTCATAAATACAAAGAGATAGTCAAAAAAGAGATTGATAACATGCTTGCAGCAGGCATCATCTACCCTATTGACCAATCAGAATGGGAAAGTCCAATGGTTGTTCAACCTAAGAAACATGGTACGACCAAACTAAGAATTTGTGTCGATTTCAAGGAGCTAAATAAAGTGACACTAACAGACCCATTTCCAACCCCTTATGCAGATGAAATCTTAAATGAAGTTGCAGGACATGAATGCTACTCATTTACATATGGATTCTTAGGTTATAACCAAGTACCAATAGCTAAAGAATATCACAAAAACACAACATTTGTATGTGAATTTGGATCATTTGCTTACAAGCTTATGCATTTTGGATTAAAGAATGCACCTGCAGTATTCTCTAGAATTGTGGTCAAAACATTCCAAGAATATATTTACAAAACCATGGCAGTATACTTTGATGATTGGACAATATACTCCATGTTAAAAGATCATTGCAAGTGGCTAAGACTTATGTTGGAAAGATGTCAACAAATCCAGTTAGCTTTAAACATCAGGAAGTGCATATTTGTGACCCCCATAGGGATATTGTTAGGACACATTACCTGTAAGGAAGGTATTAAGGTAGACTTTGCAAAAATCAAAATTATCCTCAACTTAAAACCACCAGTGAACTCAAAACAAGTTAGAGTGTTACTAGGTCATACAGGCTATTATAGAAAATTCATAAGATACTACTCAGATATGACCTATGCACTAGAAGAACTATTAAGGGAAGATAAAGAGTTCAAGTAGACAGAGGAATTCCAGTTATCATTTGAAAAACTAAAAATAAAACTAGTCAAAGTACCAATCCTAAGGTTTCCAAACTGGTCGACTAAATTCCATGTCCACATCGATGCATCAGGTCTAGCAATAGGAGCAATCCTAACTCAACCAGAAGATGATGGAATGGATTATCCTATAGTTTATAGTAGCAAAAAACTAAACAAAGCTGAAAGAAAATATTCGACGACAGAAAGAGAAGCATTAGGAATGGTCTTTGCACTACAAAAATATCGACATTATCTCCTAGCTAATCCATTTATCTTTTACACTGATCATCAGGCATTAAAATACCTTGTGAATAAGCCTCTACACCATGGAAGAATTTGTCGATGGCTAATTCTATTCCAAGAATTTGAATTTGCAGTCGTTGTCAGACCAGGTAAGTTAAATGTCGGTCCTGACCACTTATTCCGAATCAACACAGGAGAGGAACCGACAGGGGTCGAAGACAAATTACCAGATGCACATCTATTTCGGATAGAAGCAGTCCCGGAAGAGTTAGAGGAAATAGCTCAGTTTTTAGAAGATGGACAAGCACCAGAAGGCATGAGTACCAAAAAGAAACAGATCTTAGCCATGAAAGCTGCATGTTATAGTCTTATAAATGGATTCCTATACAAAATGGGATTAGATGACATCCTCAGAAGCACATGAAAGAGACAACATTATGCATGAAGCACATTATGGACCTACAAGAGGACATTTCCAAGTAGATACAACTACAAAGAAAATCCAACAATCAGGGTTATGGTGGCCGACACTTCATAAAGATTGCAAAAATTTTGTAAGCAAATGTGACAAATGTCAATGACTAGGTCGACCCCTGCCTAGCACAAAAATGCCTTTGATATCAGTAAACCCAAGTTTGACATTTGAAATTTGGGCCATAGACTTCATAGGACCATTTCCTATACTAGAAACAAAAAACAGGTGCAAGGTACACAATAACTACAGTCGAATATGTAACCAAATGGGCAGAGGCAGAACTAGTCGACACATGTTCCAGTGAGATAGCTGCTAAGTTTATCTATGAGAATATCATTACCAGATTTGGATGTCCACTAACCCTGATTAGTGATCAGGGAACACACTTTATTAATAGAACTATCAAAACCCTAACCAACCAGTTCCAAATCGACCATCGTCGAAGTACAACATACCATCCTCAGTCGAATGGAGCAATTGAAGAATTTAATAAAACATTAACAAAAGGACTAACCAAAATATGTAATGCTGATAAAGATGACTGGGATGAGAAGATACTTACAGTACTATGGGCATACAAACGATCAACCAACCAAACCCCCTTTCAACTAGTTTATGGACAAGAAGCAGTAATTCCACTACACTTTCGACAACAGACACCTATTATTGCAGAAATTTTACATGTCGATGTCGAACAAGGAAGAAATGACCGACTATTACAACCAAGTAAACTTGAAGAACACCGAATCATTGCGATACAACATCAAGAAATCCATAAACAACAACAAAAGGCATGGCACAACAGAAACATCAAAAATAAAAATCTGTTGGTAGGAGACCTTGATTTACTATACAATAGTCGAGTAAAAGGAAAACCTAAAAAGTTACATACATAATGGATGGGTCCCTATGTTGTTGAATAGATACATACCAATGGATCAGTCCGACTAAGGACGTTACAAGGCATAGTATTTCAGAAAATTGTTAATGGATCCCGACTAAAATGCTACAGAAACTAAAACAAAACACATCTTAAAAAAAAATCATATAATGACCATAACAGTTAAACAAAATCTATAAAAATATAAAAAGCAAAAAAGCAAAATAATATTGTACACGCCCAAAACTATGATAGGAAACGACCATTTTCACCACCGACATCATGACCATCAACATAATCCCATCGACCATTTTCATAACCGACATCGATCGACGACCTCGATTGTCCCATTGTGCATTCATGACCTCGAGCGCCGAAACAAATTCGCCATTAATGTACACTCAATTGTTCCAACTAGAACATCACATCCACCATTAATACACCTACCAACGAGAACATCCAATGCCTCCCCTATAAATACTGACCAACCAAAGGATCATTCACCACAATTCAAACAAAGAGAGCATCAGAGCAACCAGATGACTGAAAAGCAAAAGCCCCTTAGTGAAACCAACCACCAAACCGATAAGATGGCACCGAAATAGACCAGAGCCTCAGCCAAGGTCAAAGAGTTACAGACTGCAGAAACACCATTATTCAAGAGACTAAAGAACATCAAGAATTCTAAGGTGCAGGAGGTCTCATGGAAAAAACTATGGGCCGAGATAAAAGAATGGGCTTACATCGACGGGAAGCCTACCCAAGCTATAGAGAAAATACAACACAGTTCCATTGTAAACTATGTCAACGTGCCACTCATGGCCAGCTTCAGTGGCACAAAAGAAACAACAGTCAAGTTTGTTATAAGCCAGTACCACAATGGCTGATTCTACTTCAACCAACCGGTCGACATCTCAAGAGAAGTCATTTACAAGCTGACAAGGTTATCAAACAAAGGAGACCCAGTACCAGTCAGTATAAGAGAAGGACTAGTCAAAGAACTAATAGGGTCACCATCGGGCAAAAAATCGAAAGGGTTAATGATTAGTCAAATCACAGCCCGAACGCCACAAATTGTGGCCAAAATAATAGCTATAACACTCACCATGGTAGGTCATGGAAGAGACCTCAAACTAGATATGTTAGAAGCAGTCGACACCATTGTGACTAATGGAAATATATACAGATGAGCCGAATATGTCACTAACATGATTAAAACCATCTGTGAAAAATGCCAAGAAACGGGAGGAATTATCAGGTTTCCATCCCTTATCTTATGGATAGTAATGTTCTATATTTTCCCTGAAGGAAATAAAAACTTTTAAGAGCCAACAAAATTCCATATGTGGAGATTCAAACCCTTCTCCTAGAAAGGAACAATGACGGAACTTGCAAACGAAAAAGTGTTGTTGAAAAAATGGCTCCAGTAGCTCAAAGTGTGCACAACTAGATGGAGGATACCTCAAAACATTCGACGAAGTCTATCCAAAAAGTCCCACATTCAATTAGAGCTCGACCATACCGTGGTATGGTACATGTAGGGTGCCAAATCAAATGCAAAGGCCCTTGACTATTACTCTTCATTCGAACAGATCTTTCGAGAGCTATCTCGACAAGTTGGAAAAAAAATACAAATACCAGCAAAAGCAAAGGAAACCGACTTCTCGATAGAGGAGCCACTGACCGACCAAGAGAAGGAGGAGGATTACGAGCTTAACCTCTACATCAGTACCTTTTTGTTGGAGGAGACATCGGTTGAAACCACTGGTCGACTACAAATCATAATCAAACCTCTGATGGCATAGAGAGAAGAAACACATGCGAACTAGCAGGTAACCAATCCAGCTGTAGAAAGTCTCATCCCGACTAAGGAGCCAAGGGAAGAACCAGAAGTTGAAAACCCAGAATATGCTATCACTAAAGAAATTATCCCCAAATTGTCAAAGGAGATAGCAGCTACAAGAAAGAGGAAAAGAACACAACAATAGCCACAAGGGAAACGTAAGCATAAGCTTATCATTGCAGAATCATCAGAAGACAAGGAAGAACTAGCAGCTACGGCCATCGACATAATAGAATATGCCTTAGCAAACAAAGTGCCGGTAGAAACCCAATTCGAAAGATTTGTCAAGGTAGGGGCACAACAAGGCCGACCAAAGAAAGCAAATATCACACACACTTCGATGCCTGAAAATGTCGTAGATCTTGTGTCTACACCCCCACCCCCGCCTCTGACAAAAATCACAGAAGAGCTCATACCAGAACAATGTTCAATAAGTCCACTCAACTTATGTAAGAGTGCTATGTCAAACACTGTGAAGGAAAAGTTCAACTGGGATAGGGACCTACAGGAATACATTGAAAAATTTCCTGAGATATTCACCACGGTCTAGAAACTCTCCACCAAATCTCCTTTGTTCGAGGTTGGTGGATCCCGATAGCCTGGCCAAATACTTCAGGGCCTAAAAAATTTTGCAACTACGACTTCGACCTTCAAGAGAAATCCTGACAAAGAATACAAAGTTGTCACACTTTGGACCATAACTATCACTTCGACTAAACCCGAACCCCATCCACCAGCCCTTGCACCGACCGGGGGGGAGGAAGAAGAAAATTTAGAGGACATAAATCGAGAAATCGACCAAATGTTCTCCGACACGGAGCTGCCCCCTCAAATCGAAAATCCACCACTCGACCACATTTCTGCCAACCCAATCACATCCAACCATTCACCAACCCCATCGCCACCACCACCACCACCCCCCGACTCAGAACCCCTAATCCAACTAGCTGCACCAGAACCAACCCCACCACAACCATCAGTACCAACCGCATCCAATTCTGGACCACCTGCATTCGAACAACCAGAGGCAGCAGTCATCCCACTGCCTCAAACAGAAATACCATCAACCATTACTGCACAGCAAATAGAAAATCCCAACTCGACTTTTGCAAGTACACAGATGCCTAAAGAAGCCAAAGTAGAGAAGCACAAAAAGAAGAAAAAGAAGAAGGACCATCATGGACAACCAGCAATGGTCCACATCAATCTAGTTGGGTCAACCACTGCAGTCGATGCAACCAAACTGAGAGATCTAGAGCTAGAACAACTACTGGAAGCGCTAGCAGTCGAAGCAAAGACAAGGAACCAACACAGACGTAAGGAACTAGACAACAAGGAAAAAGAACAAGTTAAGTTCCTTAACAAGTGCAGGGACCTGGTCCAGTCTGTCATACTAGGACCAATAGAGGTCGACACTGACAAACCACTAGAAATATCTTATCAGCTGTTTGAAAGTGTGGTGTCGGTGCTCCAAGCATAGATTCAAGAAACAAAAGAAGAGCAGAAAGAAGAAACCGTCTGACTATTGATGGCGCAGCACGCAGCCTTTTCTGAATCCTACAAAGTGTTGCAAGATCACATGGAGGATTCTGTAATCACCGAAGAAGTACTGAGAGACTATCCTGATTACTACGGGAAAGTCTATCAGCACACCAGACAGACCTGACAAGGGATCCAAGTGCTTGAGAAGAGGGAAATCACTAACGAAGCACTCAGAAGCACAATTGAGGAACAAATAGTGCTTGAAATAGCTAAACTCTAGAAGCTTGAGAGGGAAGCACATCAGTGAGTGCATCAAGCCATTCCCAACTTGGAAAAAGTAGACATCATCTACTCGCAGATGAAACGACTCAGAGAGACAGCAGAATAAAAGGACCAGTTTATGGGTCCCAACATGGAGATAATAGATGAAATCTCCATTCCAGAAAAAATGTCAATTTTATCAAGTTTGACTACACTCACCATCGACATACAGAAAATATTGCAGAGTTGGATGGATTTCCAACATCACCTAGTAGTGACAGCTCTAGCAATTGTCGAAGTCTGCGTACAGAAAATACTGACCATCAAACTTCACAGCCCATAAAGATCAAGCACAAAATAATGACTACTTAGAAATTTTGGTACCTCCCTGTTTCTTCGGGACGAAGAAACATTTTGTTCATGGGGGAGATGTTGGAGGAGCAAGTCGGTATGCCGACTTGAATGATAATCGACTTAGTCGATCAGCCGACTAAGTCAGTCAGCCGACTAACTAGAGATTAGGTAGGCCACCTAAAAGTCATGTCGGTTCACCGAACTGACAGGTGGTTATTTTGTAACTGTTTTGTAATCATATATATTAGGCTATTGAGCCAGATGAGAACTCGGTTCAGTTCTCTGTATTGTATGGACCCTCTTATGCTAATATAATCTGCTATTCTATCTATTTGTTCTTGTCTCTTGTCTCTGTTATGTATGTATGTTTTAGTATGTATTATTGGTAACCTTATGTGATATGTGAGATTACAACAGATCTTTAGGATGGCCTATTACATGCGTTGTTACATATGTGGGAGGAATTAAACAGAAGTATGGAATATAGACAATTTTGTTTCCCGAGCGAGTAAATGAATAACAAAAACCAATTCAAGAGATGCCCTGACGATTGCAGCTAAATTCAAGCAGTGGCGCACTATTGTAGCTAAGTCTGTTGCAGCCATGTCTGTCATAGCCATGTATGTCACAACCCGCATGGAATGATGACCCTTGATTGGATCCACGTGTAGAGATGGAACTAACAGGTCACAGATGACAATGAACGCTCATCTCCTCTTTGGGCCACTTGGAATTCTACACCTGTTGTTTCCCACAGCTTGCACTATCTTTGGAAAATCATAAAGAGTTAGCATAATTCAAGAAACAAAGTCCTGATTATAGCAATCATAAGAAATAATAAGATAAAACAATAATTAATCATACCTATGAGGATTCAAGGCTCAAAGTGAGGAAATAACGTCTATTTGGTATGCAAAATGGAGCAAGACAATATAAACATGGCATAATGGATGTGGTTAAAAAGGGGCATTTTGGGACTCAACAATAAGGGAACACAATTTACCTCCAATGCAATGAAATCTCTTGTTGAACAATATAAAATCAAGCATTGCAAATACTCTCCCTATCACTCACTTGAAAACGGGAAGGTGGAATCTACAAACAAGGTGTTGGAAGCTATTCTTACCCATATTGTTCAGTTACATCACAAATATTGGATGAACAGGCTCCCAAAGGCACGTTGGGCTTATAAAACTGCTTGGAGAAATAGTATAGGACATACACCTTATGAACTTATTTCTGGGAAACAAGTTTTGTTTCCAATTGAATTTCAAGTAAATACATTCTGGATGGCCATGCAGTTAGGACTAGATCCGTCTGAGGCATAGAAACAAAGGGTTATGCAACTCAATGAACTAGATGAAATTCATCAAGATGCCATTCAGTGTATTATGTTGGTCCAGGATCAAAGAGCTTGTTGGAATGATCAGTTTATCAAGAAAAAACATTTTCAACCAGGAAATTGGCCTTTACTATTTGATTCCATGTTTAAAAACTTCAAGGGTAAGCTCACTACTCATTGGCTAGGGCCCTATGAGATTGAAAAAGTATTTGAGAATGTTCCAATCAAGATTAGGAATATTGATGACAATCAGTTTTCCATCGTGGTAAATGAGAGTCAACTTAGCTTATATAATCAACCCATTTCCAAAGAATATTTTATCCAATATATATCAAAGCAAGCAAAAATGGAATTTTTTCAAGAGTGGACTCTTTCTTCCTCTGCCACTTAAAATTTTGATTATGAATTTTCTGATGTATATATGTAAATAATTTTATTTCCAGTCCTAGAAATATATATATATATAATATCAATATAAAAAAAAAAAAGAGAAAAAAAATGTTTGGTTGTCAAAACCAGTTTCCTAGGAAGCTAGACTGCAACTTTCTTGAAAATTGGGTATCCAGCAAGTGAAGTTTCCATTTGATATTTTGCTTCCAATCAGTGATCTTATCATCTTTTTGTTCAAATAATTCATGTTCTCTCGTGTTGGATGATGAAGGATTTATTAAGGCCTTCCTTCTAACAAACCTTGTCCTATCGACTACAATACCTTATCTAAGATCAGTGTTAGATATTTTCTTGGTAACTTGAGGCTTGTTTACATCAATGGAAATTACTCTTGCTAATGATAGTAGGAAAACACCATTGTCCTCTATCTATCATATTTCAGCAAGTGACTCAACTTCAAGACATTTATTCATGCCTAGTGAAATGTGCCATTGCACCTTGGCAGTCGTTCACATCAAAGGTGAGATGCCTCACATTGGTTAGAAGCATTCCTTAAAGGTTGTTAATACAATGATTTATTCCTATGTTTGACTTCAACAAATCCATTCACATAGCTGTAATTGTGCCATAATGAGGGATATATGTCGAAGACCATCTGACTCCTTTTCTTGTGTTATTATAGAATCCAGTTGATTTTAGTTTTGGTTTGATCAAATAAAAAGGGATGAAAGAGCTAGGATAGTTGCATTTGGATTGTTCCCAGGATTTTTCATTTTACCTTAGTACCAAAATGACCTTCTTGTTACAAACTTTGGACCCAGTTGGAGATTTTGTCATCGATTTACTCTGCAATTGTTTTGGTTGTCATATTTCAGTGCTTCAGAATTTTAATTCAGTAGCATTTTTCCTGTACAGAGAAACATAAAATTTTCTTTGATACCAAAATAAACTCCATGGAGGATTATTTCTTACACTAAAATTTCCTCCATTTCAAGGTTGCGCACCATATATTTGGCACTTGATCAATGTCAATTCTTTCAGGGAGTATGTGCCATATTGGTTGGTTTGAGGTAAATCATTTAATTTCTTTTTCAACTTATTAAAGGTACTAAAATAGTGTGAAATTCTTGAATATCTCTATAATTTCGAGTATTGTGATTTACCTCATAACCTTTCAAACTTTCCAAACCTTATTCCCTCACCATATATAACTATATTTGCACCATGTCCTTATTATATGACTGATCAGTTTCCATGCTTCAACTCATGATAACCTTGATTGTGATTAGAGTTTTTGGCATCATGAGAATAATTGATCATCATGGGAATGTGTTCTTACCCATTATATCCTACCTTAGATCCTGATTCGACAATGCATGAGGACACATCTCACCACTCATAGTCATAATTACCACATCAAATCTGAGTTTCACCTGTATTCATTTATCCCTAGCCATGGATCCATTCTAGGCTCATAGCATATTTTCATTCAATCACTTATTGCAGTTTATTTCCTTTTCATCACAAGTCGTTCACCTCTCCACCATGGTTTTTGACCATCATGAACCTCCTAACTTCCAAGCCCTAGAAAAAATCCCCGGATTCTCTTCCTTGTAGGATATGTTTGAGAAAGTTGGTCATTTCCCTTTGTTTCAGAGGATCAAAGGGTCTAATGACAAGATTAATCTACAATTTTCCTTGAGTTTCGACGACTAAGTTGCGAAAATTGGGAATGTTCAGCTAACAGTGACAGAGGAAACAGTTGCGGAAGCAACAAGATTGCCAAGGATAGGGGATCAATTCTTCAAGAAACAAGTAGTGGATCGTAAGGAATCAAATCAGTTCATGTGAAAAGGGTTTCAAAATTGCAATTAGTCAAAGGGGATTTCTTATGACAAAGTGCTTCCACAATGGCATGACCCACTGTTGATTATACAGAAGCTCTTGACTTGCGAAGACAGGTATTGCTATACCTTCCTCTATCATATTCGGTTGTTGATTCATTTTGAACCTGGTCATGAGGTTAATATTCGATACTTTCTCTGTAGAATCCTCCACAATATGGAAAAGTTAGTACATAAGAATAGTCAGTCACCTTAGTCGGTTGTTTTCTACCATTCGCTTGTCAAAATGCTTCTTCTTGACAATATAGATAAATAAAATGTGTCTTGGAAACCTTTTTTTACGGCTAGCATCACCGGAGCTTCAATACTCTCCTTCTGATGATGACAATATTAGTGGTTAGACACCTACACAATAGTATGGAAAGCATCATGAAACATCAGAAATTGGAGCCAATCTAGAACCAAAGACAAAAATAGAAGCCGAACAAGAAGGTGATCATGATGATCCCGATGTATTTATTACGAATATTGTTAAGGAAATTGTCGGTACATCTGATGTGTGTGGTGTGACAGGTAAAAGGAAACAAAGAGTCAATTTCCCTAGTTCTCGATCACGCCCCCATACTCATAGTTCATCCCATCCTCATTTGTTTCAAACTGTGGAAATTAAATCAAAAGGTTTCGATGGTGACCTTGTATTTGATGATGACGATTATGTTCCTCTGTCCTAATCATTAGCAAAAAATCAAAAAAGAATGGGCAGCAGATACAAGGTCCTCCTATACCTGATGCATTACCTCAAGAATTACATGGTTCAACTGGGCCTGCGACCACTCCAGGGAGGAATGATGAGGCCTGAGGATCACTTCCAGATTCTCAACAAATCAACAGTCCACAGAAGGTAAGTGCAAATGAATATCTGGCCAGAGAATCCAAACTTGCTAGCTTTAAGGAACATATACAAGGATTACATAAACAATTTTCAGAACTCACTAGTCTCCATCAACATGTTCAATCTGAAAATGGATTATTACAACAACAAAACAAGAATTTGAGGAAGAAAAATGATCAGTTGGTCACCAAAAAATAATCTTCTAACAACGGCAGTTGATAAAGCTTCTTAGAAAGTCAAGAAGTATAAAAATAAGTTTAAGGTTGTGAGAGCCATTATCCAGTGATGTTATGTCACCTATGGTTGCATGAGGACATGCAACCTAATGAGTCCGGGGGAGATGTTGACACCCAGAATTGTCCCTCTTTTGCTACTTATCCCTATGTTATTTGGTCTCTTTTAATATTTACTAGCCTCCTTCTATACCATATAATCTAGTCATTTTATTTGTTTTGAAGACCAAAGACATTTAGAGGTAAGTGAGTAATTTGACCCTGTTTTTGGTATATTTAATTGGTTGAACAAGAATTTCAATTGACTTCCAATAAATTACCTTTTACAATGTATTACTCCTCCTGGTATTAATCTATTTTTATGAATTGATACCGTAGTTACAGGTAATCGATGGACCTTTTTCTTCTCGTGTTGTTTGTTATGAGACTAATAAAGAAGGGTTTCATTCATGATCGAGGATAATAACCAATCACCAGGATCTTTCAATGGTGTCTGGTATTCAGTACATTTTCTTGCTAATACAAGAAATGTGCATTGGGCTCATAACTCATGTACTTCATGTCATGGGGATGAGCCTGCACATTGTTATTACTATTATAGCTCTTTTTATTTCTAGATTAGGGGCAAGATCTGGTGTATTGTATAGATCAGTTTGTTATGATAGTAAAAAAGGAGGGTTCTTTGTTTTTGTTCAATACCTCTATAAAAACCCAAGGGTACCAGGAAGGAGGGGACAAGGATAATGTTGCAAAAAATATTTTGTTTAAAAACTTTGTTATGATTTTCTATTCCAATATAGTGTTGTGAAGACTCATTTGCCAATTATGGCTATTTAAATATGTTGATGTGTATGTAAGTTTGTGTTTTAGTCTATATTAAGTTCTATGGATTTCTTCTAATTGGTAGGGCCTGCCAGTTGGGATTCTGGGGCCTTTTGTTCATATCATGTATATTTTTTTCAACTGTGCATATTTTCCTTTTAGTTTGTTGTAAATGTTACAAGCCTCTAAAATTATATATATGAATTGAGTGTGATTACAGGTCTGTGTGGGTTTTGTTTCTTGGCATACCAATCTTGTTTTGAGTATGAATAATCTAGCATAGATTTATTTTTATTGACTATATAAATTTTATTTTGGTATATATTGCTTACAGGTTTGGTTTTTGATATTAGAGAAATTGCATCATTGATATTAATTCATGTTTGTCTTGAAGTTATTTAGAAACACATTGCAACATTTTTCTTTTAAAAGTACATGAATCATTTGAAATAAATAAGTGATCGGTGATGAGATTGTCTTAGCGTAGGAATGCAAAATGAAATTGCATTCAAATATGTTTTAGTTTAGAGGAAAAGATAATATTTTGTTTTAGCTTTGCTATTCAATAGTGGAGACTATGAATCTATAGTTAGGTTTTTTCATCTTGTTTGTGTTCAAATCATAGCTAATTCATGCATGGTTTTATCCCAATTCTTTTCACAGATTTGAAATAAGGTTCTTGCTGTAGAAGATAGGTCATTCTTAGATTTAGGTATTTGTTTTTTATTCTTTGTTGTGAATATTTATTTTCTTCAATATTTAATTCGATTCTAGTTTGGTTCTGTAGGATCATACAGAGACATAATAGGTTTGTTGTTGAATGTACTAAGATCAGAATTTAGTTTACGTTTGGTTTAGTCACAAATTTTGTTTATTGATTCATGCAATTTCTATATAGGTCATAGTACTGGCATATAGGCAGTTAGGTAGATCCATGAATTCAATCTTCTTATTTACTTCAGCAATTGAATATTGAGTACATAGTTTCCAGCCTTAGTTGCATGTTCGTAGAGTTGTTATCCTTTAACAAATATTCAACCATCCCTCGTAGATAGTTTAGTATAAATTCTATGTTATTTTGGCATTAGTAAGGTTTAAGTAGACCATTCTCTCCTTTTCTCATAAGCAATCAACCTGTAGATTTCAAATCTAATTCATTTTGGTTTTGCATAGCATTTTCCTTGTACTTAGTCAAAACCCTTTTTACTTAATAGTGCGAGTGTGATTGTTTCCTTAGACCCTTAAGTTGTCTTTGAATAGAAATACTTTGACTTTGTTCCCATCATATTGCAATAAAAATTGGATTTTGGTAGATTCTATTCAACACTTCTTAGATTCTGGTTCTGGTTTAAGATAGTAGTTCTTTTCTTCGCTATAATTTGGTAAATATTTACTTAGCATTCTGAGAGTTTGTTTCAATTTTCATTTATGCATTGTGTAACTAGATTCATAACTTTATTCATATTTTATTTTGGATTTCATTAGTTCTGAAATTATGAGGATTAGGGTTGATATAAACAGCTTTGGAACTTAAGTGTGCTTTTAGAGTTCTTGTTTGCTTTCTTAGTAATTAAAATTGAATAGTTTGTCTTCTTCTTTAGAATAGTAAATAAGTGTTTACACTGGGGTATTTTATCTGCATAGATAGTGTATGCAACTCTAAGTTACATTCTTAGGTTTACATTTATTAGGTCAGGAAAGATTCATATAAAATAGATATAATTAGCCCGACACTGACCATAGAGATTTATGTGGACAATTTTTTGTGTTAACAATTATCTAGAAAAAATGCATGTAAAATAAAAGCCATGACATTTAAATGAACAAACAATTTGAAGTTGTATAAGTAGAAACAACATAACCACACACACACAAATATATTTGTACCAGCATGTTTATACAAAAAATGAATATACAATGTATATATACACTCCTAGGATATCTACATAGTTAAGTTGTCCAACCTCACATACATACATTGTTAAGAATACAAAAAAGAAAAGGTCCAACATAGGATCTAGTCATTAGACTCCTCTACATGCACACCATGATAATGCACCACAATGGTTGGTACCCTCCTCAACAATCTGATAATCCTCAAAGGAACCCAAACCAGATGATGTTGCAACTACATGGGAGCCTCCTTGATATGTTGTACGGACTCCCATATTTAGTCCCTCTAAGTTCTTGCACAAATGGCATAAGGTCTGAGTCACATCCTCATCCTCATAATCATGCTCTTGTTTCTCTTCTTCCCTCCCATGGCACCTACTTGGGGGAATATTTGTAAGTTTCACTTGAACATAATATGTTCCATTATGACTTGATATGTTTAGTACACATTGCATATTTAAAAAAACAATTTTTGTTCTCCAAAAATCCCTTAAAAATTAAATAACTTCAAAATTCCAAAAACAATTTGAGTATTAGAAAATTAAGGATTCTTACTTATATCTTCATTGGCCCCCATGGGAAGTATTAGCTTAGGAAATTGATTGAAGTATGTTCCTACATAAGGGTAGTAATATATTACGATGATATACTCTACCCACTAATCAAAGAAATAAGGATCAAAGGTACTCATAAGTAGTCCACATCCCAGGTGAACTATCAAATCACTCCATCGCCA
>LPNX010152529.1:653636-665852 GCA_001517045.1 Pseudotsuga menziesii | reverse complement strand
ATATATATATATATATATATATATATATATATATATATATCCCTAGGGCATAGACTAGATGTCGATAGGGTGCATTACTAAGGCACTCATTGTTATGTCATCGGTTTAAACCTCGGATAGCTTGTGCACTTGTGTAGGGGTAGAGTGGGTGCACATGGAGGTTATAGTGGCAAGGGGCAGAATCAACTTTATGTCATATGAGTTGAAGCTTGACCTAGTAATTGATTCCTCCATACACAAAAAGAAAAAGAAAAAAAGTCATATATATATACATTATTGTTTTTTATTTTTCTTGTCACAAATTCATTTAAATAAAAAAATAAACAGTTAATGTTTGTCCTATTATTTTTTATCTATTGAACTTTAAGAAAAATAATATTAAAACTTAATATTTTTTTATCTAAGATTTAAAGAATTAAAATTATATACCAAAATAATATTACATATGTAAATTGCATTTATATACATATGAAAAAAATCCTTAAAAAATCCTCAATTCTTATTACTTTCCCATTTTTTTTAGCCTCACGTCACCCCCTCCAAAGAAGGGTCCACTTTAACTAGTGGTAACTCATAAGTTGCGAGGTTAAGATTCATAAAGGGAACCAATTCCCCTTTGAGGTACTTTGTTGTTGATTGATAAAGTTTTAAGCTTCGTCATCCTTGATACTCTTGCTCACATGTTTGTCATATTTTTGGTTTAGGTTTATTCTCTTTGTTCCATTTTGAATAGGCACTTCGAGGACATGAATTTTCGGAATGCCCTGAAAAAAAAAATTCTTAATTTAAGTGTAAATCAAGGGATTTTTGTTAAAAGATTTTTACTGTATCTAACGTGTTAGAAAAGACCATTAATGTGAACGAAAAAGAATGAGCTCAATTAGTTGTTAAAAATGTTATCCAACAAGTGGTAAAGTTGGAAAATAGCAAATAGAAGTTAACATTTGGTAAAGTTAGAAAATAACAAATAGAAGTAATGATGTGGAGGTAAGTAATGTATATCTTATCCAAATATGAAGAACAAATAGCTTAAGAACGAGGGATAATTGGATGAAGTTAAGAATTAAAGAGACTTATCATCGATGAAGAAAATAGGAAATAAATTAATTTGGAAAAAATAATTTAAAGTTGAAGTCTTACTTTTAAGTTTTAAAAGTTATTTTAATGTTTATAAATTTTTACTAAATAATTTAAATAAATAATATATATATTATATATATTAATAATTATATTTAATATTTTAAAAGAAAATGAAAATAAATAAAGACAATTTTTTAAAACATTTATATTAATTTTAAATTTTAAATAATTAAATAATTCAAATTAACTCTTTTTAATAATATTAAATGGTAATAATATTTTAAAGAACCTTTGAAACATGTAGTAACATGTGTTAGGTTTCTATACAAAAAGTTAGACAGGTTCCATTAGCATAGATTTATCTTAAACCATATTTTTCAAGTACTAGGAGGGATCCAATCTTTTTTGGAGGCGTAAATTTTTTTACACATTAAGACCTCATGATATCTTGATTGTGGATATATTTAGGTTTAAGATCAAATCAATACAACTTAATTTTTTTGTTTTAGCTAACATCATTTGCATTTTTTTATGGGAATGCCATGTAACATAAGCACATCGCTACTCTAGGTGCAAAAATATCGAACAAAACTTAAATATCACAACAATCTCCAACAAAATTATTACAGCTCAAGAAATTGGATACGTCTTAGTGCTTGAGACATAGATCCGGTGTTAAGATGGATCTATGGTTTTTTTTAATTTTTAATTTTTATTAACCAAAATAGATTTTTGTCAACAACTTTTTATTTGGTTTTAAATTTTCATTTTATGAGAGAATATGGGTTTTTTTTGGAAAAACCTTATGAGCCCAAGAGAATTTTTTTAGTACATCATATTATGTGTTTATGTGACAACATCTCCCCTGTACTTAAATGTAGAACACCTCATTACCCTCAATACAATCTCGACAATCTTCTTAAAAATTGCAGTTCAAACTCTAAATCTATTTGGACATGTTAAAGCATTGCCATAAAGATAATTTTAACAGAGTTTTCTATAAACATCAAGAAATATTTTTATTCAAAAATTGACTAGAAAAGAATCCCATCAAAACCTACATATTAAATATCTATTTAAATCAATAAGAAAAGAATACCATGGCCTATTTTTTTCAAGGCATCATTCTCTTAGTCTGGAAGTCATTTTGAATTTATGCTTATAAGAACATTATCAAACCAACGTCCTTCAATTTGTTATCCCTATGTACAACAGTGAGAAGTCATCAGTAGCAGTAAATTTATTTTGACATGGATCTCTGACTACTTGACCATGAATACTGATCATCTGCTCCTGAATATTGATCAAATGAAGAGCTGCTAGAGTCATGAGAATGAATATTAATGCAAACTTGTGTTATCAGTGGAATTCAAGCTGGATTTATTAGATGCAATGAATTTTGACTCATGTGCAACCTCAAGCATGGTGGGTCTAGCGTCTCTGTCAAATGTTAAACATCTAAATGCAAGTTCAACAATTCTGTGAATAGATGTTCTCACCTCCAAGTCTTTGTCAACTGATATCTCCATGCAATCATAAAATCTATAAAAAAAAATGGAAACATTACACATAAAAACATTCTTGGCCACACATGTATGATCACACTTAAAAGACTAAAACATGAATATCTCAAAAGCCTTGATATGAAATATTTTTTATATCATGAAAGTTATAATACATAAATAGAAGGCCCTTATATGGCCTGTCAATGTACATGTATCAAAAACATCATTGATGTACATGCAAACAAAAGTACACCTGTCCTAGACCGTGCTCCTATACTCTAACTTCATCTTGTACATAAAAATACATATTTGTCTTAGACTAACACATCAAAACTCTAACTTTCTCTTGTTTTTTGCCGACTCTGATTCTTGTTTCCTCTGTCCACGACCAACGTGCATCTCTGGTGACTGCAAATCAATGCCAATATTTCTTGATTAAGAAACTGAACTAGTACATCCAGCAATAACAAAGTTTTGAAAATTTAAAATACGACTCAATTTTACATAAAACAAACACTCACTACATCCATCTGGGGTATAGATTCCTCTGGTGTCCTCCTCCTTGTAGAGAGTCTCTCTGCAAATAAAAAAAACTATGTCAATTATCTCAACAATTATCAACATGTACATGAATGAGAAAGTGCTAACCAACTATGTAAATAATGAACATCTCATCAAATTTTTTTCCCAGGGAATGAGACTGGGTTTCTACAGTAACAAGAGGAGTCGTGGGTTGAACATCAACCTTGGTCGCATGCACTAATGGACTAGGGTGTGGCTACATTCACCAAATGATTAAATAGTTAGAGATCGTGCATGTCCTTAGAAATACTAATGAACTGTGCAATTACAAATATTCAAGTAGGTGTACCTCTGTGTGTCTTATCCATATTGTAGATGTAGCATTGACTGCAGCATCAAAAACCCTGCTAAGGTATCACATGGATGAATCTACATCTTGATACTATAAACATGTGAAGATAACATAAAGAAAACTAGTTGTGAAGTGAATTCAAAGCTAACCAACAAATACCGTTGGAAGTGTGTACATTATCGTGGAATGAGTAGGTTCATCGTCATGGAAACCCACTATTTTTAAGGAAGAGGGTCATCTAGTGTAGACAACACACTTATCTACATTTGGACTATGGGGAGATCCAAACCAAAGAGGTGGTGCAGGGATTTGCGATGATGTCTGCAGTCATAAAGTGCTACCATAGTTAGGAATGGACTTGAATAGATGGAAAAATATGTACTGAAAAACTAAAATGTTGTAATATACTTACCTCTTCCTGGGACATATCTCCCCCATGGGAGGGACCGATGGCAACAATTTCTTGCCCCTTTGCAGATATAGATAGCATTTGCAAGTTTAAAAATTATAATATTAGCAATCTATAAAGGAGTGTACATTAATAAATTTAAATAATTTGAACAAGATTCAGTCATCAACCATGTACTTACATTCCCAAGGTAATCATAAAATCCACCTAGGGGTAATTCGTTGAGATCAGTGTCTCCAGCATCCGATTCAAAATGGGGTTCCTACTACCAAAAGATAGTCCTATTGGTGGGGATGTCGGTCTATCCCCACCAATAGATAGTCCTCTACTACCAAAAGCTAGTGGTTGTACCCCACTAGAGGAAGAGGGCCCTGCCTGGTCAATAGTTGTGGTGTGTCGAGAAATTATCTTAGCTAGCATAAGAAATTTCTCCTATGTCTGGGTAACCATATCATGTGTATGAGATATTTATGGTCTTGGTAGCTAGGCATAGGGTGGAGGTATCTGTCGATTGGAATCTCTATGCCTAGCATTGGGTTGGTTTTGGGGCATCCCCCTACTAGTTCCCTGGAACTCCAACATGTCAAAATAGTTTACAATTTTTCCCATTACAAATTCTACATATAGTTTTCGGAGGAAGTACAATGGTACTTCCATGTTGTTGTGTGGGGGAATATTGAAAACCATGTACCATTTGTCCATCCAATGATCTCTAATGGGCTTACAGATGCACCACTCAATCGAAATATGTGGCATTAGAGGAAATTTGAACTCAAAATGGGCCTCCTAAAAAAATTAATAAAATAATCGTTAAAATAATAAAATAATATTTATTAATTTTGGAGGAAGAAAAGAAAAAACTATTTTTTTGTTTGTATTTTTGACATATCTCCCCGTGCGTTTACTCAAATTTCGATCGAGAGAGCTCGTTGGATGCGGAATTAAATTCCGCATCCAACGAGTACCCACTTGGCATACTTTTGACGGACCCCGCTACCCCAAAAACAAGAAATACCTGAGTGGGTACTCGTATCTTTATGTTCGTAGAGCCTATTGTTGAACTCTAGTGTCTTGACCTTAACCAAAAAGTACCCTTCTGTTAAGAGGAAATATTTTTTAAGCATAGGAAGCTTCTATACCTTAGTTTACCACTTGGATTATGAAGTTTCATCAAAACTATAAGGTGTTTATTAATTTTCTTAAACAGCCAACTTCCATATTTTGGATAGAGACAAGGGATTTACCATGTTTGTTTATGTATTTTAGGGAAGATATGAATTCTACTTGATTTTTTTTAGTTGTATGCAACCTTGTAATATACTTGACAAACTTTGCATATTTGTTAATTTTGGTTTGGATTCACAAGGATGCTTGTGAATATACATATGCAAATAGTGAAGTTGATTTGTTTTTTATGAGTAAATTGGGGTTTTGGTTTACATTGGGCATGTAAATTACTTATGCAAACTTGCAATTTACTTGACAAACTTTGCATATTTGTGAATTTTGGTATGGATTCACAAGGATGCTTGTGAATATGCATATGCAAATAGTGAAATTGATTTGTTTTTATGAGTACATTGGGATTTTATTTTCCATTGGGCATGTGAATTTTGGTATGGATTCACAAGGATGCTTGCGAATATACATATGAAAATAGTCAAAATTATTTGGTTTTTATGATTAAATCGGGGTTTTGGTTTCCATTGGGCATGTAAATTCCTTTATGGACATATAAATTAAAAACAAAATTGGTTTAAATTCATATTAGGGCATAGAAATTATTGAATATAGGGAAATTAGCATGTGAGGATTTGAAGAAAATACCTCACAATCGAAAGAGATTAATCCCCAAGTTGGAATTTGTTGGTCTTTTCTCACCCAAAACGCATTCTCCTTGGCTCATTTTGCTCCGCTCGAACTCATTTCAGTGCGTGGTTGTGGAGAAAATGGCGAGCTCTTCCTATTCCCCATTGGTAGGTCTAGTAAATTATGAACAAACGAAGAGAAAGATCCCTCCCTAATACCCGCCTAATGCACCTAACTCATCAACATCATGGGATATGAGTGTTCGAGAAGGAAAGGACTACGAAACTGCTGATGTGTCATAAAAGCTAGGGAGATCCTGCTCTGTATCACATAGAAAAGCTCATAAAGGTCTTGTTTTATAGGTAATAGTCTCTATTTTGAAGTCCCCATGAAAAGCAGGCAATGAAAGGTCCTAAAAGCCGGTATCCCATTGATCAGTTAGAAACGATCTGAAAGGAGCGTTCAACCAACTTGACCAAAGGGCCGCAGGCACTTAAACAATGAAAAATAAACTAGACTACAGTTAAGTTTATAAGTGACGCATAAAATGTGATTAAAAGTGAGTCCTCGGAGGGGACCAAAGAAACTACTTGTTGTCGCAAGGCACTAGAAAATGTCTATGACTTAACGGTTAGTACAAGGCTAACTAATACTAAATGATGATAAGTAAAATAAATAAGTTATACTAGGTATCATTGATATCTTGGTCTTAGAAGGGGATGTCGAGAAAATACTAATCGAAACAATTAGTTAAAATATATAAGTTTAGCTAAATAATTAATTAGCTAAAATTAAAACTAAGGTAAATTATCTTAATCTAAATATTAGTTAAAAGCTCACTAAGTCAAGTTACCCAACAAAAACTAACTAAATATGTTAGCTAAAGCTAAGTTAAAAATAAGAAAATTCTCTTAGAGTTATTAATTGAGAGGAAAAGTTAACTAACTATTTATTAGTCGAGTTTATGTTGAGATAAAGTAAAGCGTTATGTTAAATATAATTTTAAAATAAGAAGGTTTAAATATTTAGAACATATATAAAAAAATGGCAATATACTATGATACTTGAACTTATCATTGAAGGTATAGAAAAGAACTTGAGTTTTAGATTATCACCAAGTAGGAAGTAAGGGAAGTATAGGGATTTAAAAACATAGCAGAGATATGTAAAGGCCATTCATTGACGGTGCTAAGGAGGTGGCGCTTTAGGTGTATGCGTCTTTGTAAGAGAGACTGACGTGACTGTTTCTTATCATTTGTTTCTTTTCTTTTGATTTTTAGTTGTCCAAAGACTGCGTGAGTCTTTTCTTTATATTGAGTGAATTTTTAAATAGTGAAGTGTCTTTCCCATAAGGTAAAACCCTCCATGAGTATTTTCGTTATATTGACTAAAATGTTGAAATAGTGAAGCGTTTTTCTGAGGCTAAAGCTTGCGATTTGGATGAGGTATTTTGCACTGAAAAAAAAAAATCTAGTATACTATTAATGATAACATTAATGCCAATATTAAATATTAATGGCCAAATCTAGTACATTATTAATGATAACATTAATGCCAATATTAATGGTCTTAATAATAACAACAACAACAACTAACTTTAATTTCAAAAACATGTTTACAGCAAATTTTCCAAAAAAACAAACAAAACTGCAATCTAACAATTATCATGAAAATACCCTAACGAAACCACTTTATAATGAAAATACTCACCTAACAAAATATAGATATCACCCAACAAAACTACTCTATAATGAAAATACCCCTACAAAATGGTTTTATACTCAAAATGAGCATACTCCCAACAAGACCTGGAAAAAGAACATCCCAGAAGAGATGCTTCATTGTTTCTAGTCTAGAATGTACTAGGGGAAATGCCCATCTGAGTAGCACATTTTACCAATTATTCCTTGGAAGGAAGGATTTGGTAAATAATTATCCATGTAATCACTTAGAGTTTGTATCTAGCCAAAATCAACCACATAGTATGCAATCTTGTGATCGACTATCTCTTTGAATCGACAAACACCCATTAAGGGGGTTACAAAAAATTAGTGGGCTATTTTCTTGTATGAAAAGGGTTTTTTTAGTTAAAATATGTTCGCCCAATATTTATTAGGAAAAAAAAAGAAATCCAAAATCAATAGCCTCCCATATATCAATGAGTAAAATGAAAAAAAATATTTTCTCCCTAGCAAAATCTCCCTGCAATCTTTCTTTCTCCCCCAATTTCTAGAGCAATTCTGGTGAAATCATTCATTTGCCCCCAATTTTTAGTAATGGAGGCTTCCAAGGGTTATTTTTCCCTCATTTTCCTTGTAATTTAGGCATATGGTTGCATTTTCCTGTATTTTTATTCAATTTCTTGTGATACCTTTTTTGAGCCCTCTATTTCCAGTGTTGGACGAAAAATCAAATGTTATTATGTTCTATATAAAGGCTATAGTGATTCATGGTTCACCCACATCGGTTAGTGCTTATAGAGTGAAGGTTTTGGTTGATGCTATTCTACTTTTCATTCTTAGTCTTTTCAACATTTTAATCTTCGCATAACATCTCCATTGTCGAAAGATCAAGTCTTGAAGGGGCATGCGGCACTTGTAATTTACTAGAGAATACAAACTCGCATCACACTTTTTATCCAAGAATTAAATGGTATGATTTTTATGCTTTTTATCCATAGTTACAATAGATTATTATATTGTAAATTTACCTTTTATCATGCTTTTTATCATGGATTTTCTTTTAATCCTGTTGAATTCTAGGGAACTCTTGATTCTTAGGGATCATTCGATGTTATTAGGGTTTTATTCTATCATAGGAGTATTGGTTCGTGAAAGTGTTATAGATCTCAAAATATATGATTTGTTTTACGCCTTGTCATGTTTAAATTATCGATTGACATTTATATGTTGTTAGTGGATGATACTCTTGATGGAGAGACACCACATGGTTTGTATATATTCAAACTGAATTTGACCCAGTTGTTCAAAATGTGCTTTTATTAGGATCTTTCTCTGTAATTCTTATTAGATCTAAGGCGTTAATGAGACTGTGTATGTTGATATTTTATGTCTGTTATTGTTGATTTTTGGGATGTTTTTAATATACATGAATGCACATTGACTATAATGGCAGAGGTACAGTGGAATGGTCATTATTACAGAGGTCTTATTGTAGAGTTTTCCAAAGAGTTTTGGTAGATTCTTTTATTTGTATTGATAATTTCATAACTGGTAGATTCTTTTATTTTTATTTCCAAGTTCGTCAATTTTATTTGTGACCTAAAGTTTTTGGGTTCAGTACTTCCTTTACGATATTTTTTTTTTAAAGGTCATTCAGAATTAAAATGTTTTTTTGGTGATTTGTTTTGATGTGTAATTGATATCATCATCCAAAAATGGATCTAGTTATGTATGATAAATATATGATTTAGATGGAATGTGATACTTCATTTCCATCATGATTGTATATAATATGTACAGGGCATGTTTGACCTGAGATGTAGACATTATGGTATTTGATATCTAGTCTTTTGCATTCAATGAGGGTGTGAAAACAACTTTACCACATTTTGCATTCTTTCAAAAATTTCAAGGACACAGATACAAACCCCTCCTCAGTTTATCCAAGAAAAAGTAGTATTTAACAAAGTAGTTCTAATGATATATGTGATGATGCATTAATGTGCTTTCTATTCTTGTTAGTGTATGTCCTTACTTCTAATAACCATTCCAAGTTAATTACTAACTTTAAAAATTCTGAATCAAATGACATAATTCATATTTTGATTGTCAACAAAAGAAATGAAAAGTGGCATTCATATCTATAAAAATTTAAGCACGTTCTTAAAGGGTAGCTTAAAAAATGAGAGATATGGAAAATAAGCTAATTGGGAATTCATACAATATATTAAGGTTGTGGGTCTCGATAATACTCCATGATGTAATAATGGTTCGTCGGTACCATAATCACTCCACAGTGTAAAGTGTTCAACTCTATCATTTTGTTGGTATGTCAAGATTTGCCCCCCACATGTCTGTTGGAATATTAAGGGACGAGATAAAAAGTGGAGTCCCCACTTTCCCTAAATCTAGTTAGTGTAGTTTTGTTTCAACAGCACCTCCATTTGTGAGTGACCTAATACTGCTTGTGAAATGTATAAATAAACCCCTCCTCTTCTCATTCATGGATTTGTTCATTTGAGGGTCTACGAGTCGAGAGAGTCGACCTATGGCATATGCTCTTTTATTGCACTAACTTAGTAATATGCATAATCAAAAGATGAATCTTCCTACAAAAAGATTCACCAAGATGTTACAAGGTTTTGTAATTTGACAAAAGATTCACCAAAATGTTTCAATATTTTATAATTGAACGAAATATTCGCCAAGATTTTACAAAATCTTAAAATTTAGTGAAATATTCACCAAGATTTTGCAAGATTCTATAGTAGAATAAAAGAATAGCCAAAAAATTATATATACATACTATGTTATTGATAAAATAGCATTCAAATTTTCCTATATATTAAGAAGATTTTCCCATTTATTATACATATGAATTTTCGGGATGTTCTTAAAATTATCCCTACTCTGGAATTTTTAAATCATTTACTTCACTTTTAACATCATAGATGTTATCATCTCCCTTGATGACATCATTTTCCAGTTCTACAATCCTATCATTTTTTCGAGTGATGTCATCTTCCAGGCCTTTGATATTATTATATACGTCTTCCTCAATTTTTGTTGGTTCAACTGGAGTTTCATCCTCTTCCATGGAATCTAGGTCAAGTACTTTCTTGGCAGGTGACCGATTTGCAAGTGCTTGGTCCATTTGTTCTACCCTTGTTTGAAGTTGGGCTTGTCCTATCACCTATAATGCAATTGTTGATAATGGGGTAGTCTATGAACTAACAACACTCTGCATTTTTAGATTTGCTAATTGTGTTGACTGCTAGATTTGGATGCACATTAGTTATCTTTAGCTTCTTATTAATATTTGCTATCATATTATCCTTGGTTGCAATCAAAGATTTAAATTGTAACCCATCATCTAGATTGGAACTCAAGCAAAATATTTTCTCTTCTAACTCCTTTATTATAACTTGCTTAGCTCTATTTGTCCATTTTTATGCCTTCACTAGGTCCCCTACCTTGTTCATTTCTTATTTCGGCCTTCTTTATATTTTGGTAGCTTTTACTACCTCATCACAAATAATTTCACTGGATTTTATGAAGAAGTACACTTTATCTAAGATGCCAAACTGACTCAAGTTTATAATGTGCTCTTCATCTCTATAATTACTCAAACTGGTTGGTATTGGCACCATCGGGTCAATTATTTCATACTTAAACTATTATCAATATCTACCACTGATAATAGCCTTTTTTGATAAGGCATAACTTGTTTCCTGTCATTATTTATGTCTTACACAATGTCCTTTCTTATATCCCTATAGATGGACAGTAAATATGGTTGGATTATGATAGGTCCTGTTTGAGTGAGGTCCTTTTATTTCTGTGGCTTTGTAAACTCCAAAGAAGGATAAGGAATAAATATAGTTGGTGTTTTTTCTAGTACTACTTCATGTTTTCCCAATTCAATGACTTCCTTAGGCAGCTCTCTTTCAATATACCTCTCCACAAAAGCCTAGGAGGTCTCTGTTGACTCTGGTCTTTCTCTTCTAAGCTAACGAGTCTATTCTTCCTGATATATTTCCATATCTTATTCATGATATATTTACATATCTTCATATCCTCTTTTATGTCCTATGCTCTTCTCAAGTTCACTGGGATCTTCTAGGGTTTTGATGATCTTTTCAACTTCCTCCCTGCTTTTTTTTGCAATAATTTCTAGTTCTAGTATGAGAGTGCAGTCATAGGATAAATTCTTTCTATCAAATATCTACTTTTATATTACCTTGTGTGGATCATATGCTTCTAGTTTGGAATTTTCCAAACTCTAATGTTCCATAAAACCCTCCATGTATTGTAGAGCACTCAAATATTTGACTTGGAATGGGCCAATATCTTTGGGAGTTTGGAAAGATCTATGTTGTTTGGAACCTATGAAATGTAACTCATATGACAGGAACCTATTCCTGACATATTACATTGCAAAGACTCTAACAATCAGAAAAGTAAAAAATTTGTATGGTTTCCCTTCAAACCCATACACTCTGATAACTATGTGGTCTTAAAAAAAAAAAGTCCCCCACTCTTGTTTCTGGGGTGAATTGTAACCACTCTATGCATTCCTTGCATGGATAATGGTATAGGCCACCCTCATTACTATTTTTGTAAACTCTATGGATTTAGAGTTGTTTTCTTGTCTTATAAACAAGGTATTCCACATAGACTAGAAGCGCTCTTCATATTTCATCAGTCATTTTTAATCATCTCTTCTACTGGTTGTACGCATTCTTCCTTAGGGATTTTTATAGCGGATTTCACCACTCTAGGTGAATCACACTTTGTATGGCCTTCCCCTGTCCCACTGCAGACTCCTTAGACCCTATGGACCAATTTTTGTCCTTT
>LPNX010152529.1:591410-650032 GCA_001517045.1 Pseudotsuga menziesii | reverse complement strand
GTATATCTTCATCATGGAGATTCTGATCTTTGTATATTGTACGTGGCGATGACCACATATGTGATATCATGTATCATGCCTATTCATGGCCATTGTACTCTTATGTATCCAGGATTGCTATATGTATTTGCAGTTATATGCAGAGTTGTATTATGGTACTATGCTGATTGGGTGGCTGGTCTTCCATTTGGGATCCTTCATCACTCGACTTCTGGGATGGACTTATAATGTATTTCAGCCATCGTATAACCCCTCTGATCTCATACATTAGGGGGCATCTGTTATAGCGCATTTCACCACTCTAGGTGAATCACACTTTGTATGGCCTTCCCCTGTCCCACTGCAGACTCCCTAGACCCTATGGACCACTTTTTGTCCTTTGATGTTTCCTTGATCATCCCTAAAAACACATGAAAAATGCTATACGCGACTTTTAACCTTATAAGCGCGTACATACACAGGTTTGAGCCATATAACCGCGTACATCGGGATGTGTAAATAATCCAAATCCTTTTGGAGTTTTCCTTGACATGGATCCGACTCATTTGATCCTGGCCTTCCCTATGCCTTGAGATTGCTCGGATTCGACCTTTCATTACCCCTTTGAAAAGCTATATAAGGAACCCCTTGGTACATTGAAGGCATAAGAGAGAATTGAGAGCAATGAAACTATAGTCCATTGTTGCCGGAACTTATGCTTGAGTCTGCATCCCTTTGTCCCTTGGAGCACTTTTGTGTTCTTCCCAAGCTTGCCTTTTGCTTGTGAGCTTTCTATCGAGAGATGGAGGATTGAAGTGGTGGAGGCCCAAGTGGGGGATTCAGTTTCTCCGGTTCGCAGACGTGTCATCAGAGGTTGTATCTTGTAATCTCTGATTTATATTAATAGAAATATCTTTTCCTGTCCAATGATGTGTATTTGAATGAATATTTTATCCATGGGATTATGTCAAATGTTTTACATTATTGATTATATATGCTAGAATAAATCTAACACCATGATATATAGAATGCTTGTATTGTTTACTTGTTGTTGAGGGAGTAATATATCAATTCAAGCTGAAGATTGGAAAGCTCAACGGGGATCTACTTCAACCATCCAGAATAAGGTACGAGGTCTGATCCTTTAGTGTTAGACATTTTATTTCTATTGCATATTGGGAAAGATTGATTTCTGGAGTCAAGATGTCTGTTGTGGTACCCCAAGCCATAGGAATTTCTCTCCGTAATAGGGATACACAACATCTTCCCAATACTATCATCATTTATTTGTCAGACAATCCTAAAATTGTTTGAGGACATGATCAAGTTTCGTCTTAGGGAGTAGATGGATGAACACTAGCTAGTGAATTATAGAAAATAAACAACTTGAAGGAACATAGCTCGGGCTGACCCTGAATTTCATAGTTTGGCGGGGTCTTAGTAATGAAAATCTAGGATTTGGGCTTCATTTAGGGTTAAAATCAGATAAGAATGGGTTACCTATATGTCTTTAGTATCTGCTTGGTGCTTGTATATTACTTCATTACTAGAGGATTTGGGTTTATGGATGAATCAGTGGTGTATTGGAACATCTTGATGATGGGATTTACTGGTTTAGGGAGAAAAACATTTAGACTCTAGGATAGCGTAAAATTTAGGTTTACACAATAAATGGAAAAAAATAGATGAGTAAATGGGTATATTACCCAATTTGCAGGCATGGATCCTAATTGGGTGCTCGATTTTGTGACTTGACTAGATGGGAAATACATGTGCATAAGAGTTTGATTGATTATATTTTTGCATGGATTGGACAACAATGACTCAAAAAAAGGAGTAAAAAATATTTTTAATGGATTTGTAATTCAAAATTTGATAAATTATGGGATATTAATGGATAAGAGGAGATGACGTGGCTTTTGACACCAGGACCATGGGTATACTGACATGACTGAACGAGATGATGTGGAGGATGAAACTAGGACCACATAAAATTTTTATGAGAGGAAACCACCCCAGTTTCCCAAGGTTGTAATGCTCTCTTATTGAGCGGTTTAACAAAAGGTCCTCAAGAAGGCATGACTAGTAATAATTGACCACGTTTCCTGGGTGGTTTATCACAAAATGAGCCCTTGGGTCCCTCTAAAGTGATTGCATGTTTTCTATGTGCAATGCACCCCAACCGTAAGATCTTATCTAACCATCTAGAAACTAATCACCACTTTTCTTTATTAGATATCCTGTCAGTATGCTTTCGCTGTATCTGGAACTCATATTTTGGTAGCATTATTTTTATTAGTCCTACGATCTAAATAATATTTATGGAGGATCCCATGCTTCAACTTAACAAATGGATTCTTTATTCAGACACCTATTATGGCCTATCCACTCAAGTATTTTGTGGTTCATCACCTCTGTGATGATCCCTGGGTCATATGGTATGGATTTTGAGGGCTTGGGAGCCTAAAAAAATCCTTATACTAACAAGGCGTTTTCCCACTCTCTCCCCATGGTTTCTGAGGGAGATACTCTAGATGAGACCACTCTTAGGAAACATTGATTTGATCCTCTGGCTGAGACTACTCCTTTTTTTATTCATTTTCTTCCCTTGGAGTGAATTTAGATCATTTTTCTTAATTTTTTTAAGGAAGATGCATCCCTTTAATTCCACCCTAAAAAGGAAATTTCCCCCTTCTTCTCCATCTTCGGGAGGAGGTCACACATCATCCCACTTTTCACATATTAGACAGATATCACCACCACATACCCGTTCTCCTCCTTGAGGAAAAAAATGCACAACATACAATGGAGGCAGATACTACAAACATACCTCTCATGGATAGCTTGAATCTTCCTGACCTAGATAACTTGATCGTTAACCCCATAGCTCATGACCCATCATGGAGCAATATTCTCAAAAATATCCCCTCCAAAATCCCTAAGTTTGAGGGGAAATAAGAATATTATACCATAAACCATTTCATGTCATTCAACTTATGATGTTCCTTTAATAGCATAGTAGACAATTCAGTTAGTATTTTCCTCTTTCATCGAACCCTTACAATAAAAATTAAAAAATGGTATGTGAGTTTAGCTACGGAAACCCATGCCACCTTTGGGACTGATGCCACTACATTTATCACTTACTTCCAGGTTCCCATATTCCATGTTCCTCGATATACTCACAATATTTCACAACAATAACTCTACCCACATAACAAACTACATCCAGAAGCAGTGTAGATGACATACATTGTGAAAGATTGACATCCAACCTTAGTTCCTATTGGATTGGTTTATCAAATCTCTCGAACCCGTAATAGCAAGGGAATTGGCGTAGACGACATACATTATCAAATATTGACATCCAACCTTAGTTCATATTGGATTGGATTGGTTTATTAAATCTATCCAACCCGTAAATTATGAAAACCTGCATTAGGGAAAATAATAGTTACCATAAATTCATCTTCTAGTGGTGATTCCTTGGTCACTCCATTATCTTTCAACTCAATATTTATGGTCAAATTAGATGGGACATTAAAGGAATTGATAAATTCTATTGAAACCTTTCACTAATACCTCCTCCACTATCATGCTTAGCTACAAATACAAGCTTTTTTACATGCATACAATTCCAAACTTATTCTCCATCCATTCCTCCCTTTTAGGAACACATGTATTGAATATCAAAACTTCTTGTAGGTTAACTTTAATCTCTTTTTTTTTGTACACAAGTGTTGCTACACTTTTTTCCACATCATCACCATCACCTTCTTTCGACGTGCAGTGAATTACATGCTCTTTTTAAACCTTAGCATCAACCAAAAGGGTTATATTATACTACTAATGTTGTTAAAAAAAATTCACTTTCATCACTTTTTCCTTTCTTCTTTTCCTGCATTGATTAGTAGTCTTGGAAATCCATCTTTGTTCCTTTCCTTATGTTCACATACAAATAAAATTAATATACTCATTCTGAAAGAAATTAAAACAATGGGAGGGTATGTACAAAAGCATTGAATCCTCCTACTCAAGGAAACTAAACAACAATAAAATTTGTATAGGAATATGATTCCAACCGCTAGGAATATTTAATAAACATAAATTATTTAGCTAACAACCACATACTTATCTCTTGATTTATTATTGAAAAAATTTAAACAAAGAACTAACCTCAATTTCAAAAACACATTTTCACCAAATTTCCCAAAGAACAAATAAAATTCAATCCTCAAGTAGTTACATACACCAATGAGTGAGGAGAGTACCAAATATAGTGATCACCCAACAACAATATTCTATAATGAAACTTCCCCTATGAAATGGTTTCATACTCAAAATGAACAAAATCCCAATAAGACCTGGTAAAAGAATGTCCCAGAAGAGATGCTTCATTGTTTCTAGCCTAAGATACAAGGAGAAATGACCATTTGAGATAACACATTTTACCAATCATTTCTTAGAAGCAAGTTCACGGTAAACCATTATCCACTTATTCAGAAAGAGGTTATATCAAACCTAAATCAACCATGCGCTAGGCAATCTTGTGATCCACTATTTATTTACATCAACAAATACCCATCATCAATTAAGAATAGTATTGGTATCATTCCACTAATGAATAAGAGAGTACAACCTCCAAGAATTGTACAGGACTAAGAAATTCCTAAATATCCCCTCCCAATCACATCAAAAGGGTCCAAGCATGTCTACATTCATTTTGAATAGTTCCTCTTGGGCATAAGACTAGTAATTTTAATAATAATAATAATAATAATTTATGTAATGCAAAGAACTAACCTCAATTTAAAAAACATGTTTACAACAAACTTTCCAAAAAACAAACAAAACTGCAACCTTGAAGTAGTTCTAGACACCAATAAGCGAGGAGGGTACCAAATATATATATCACCTAAAAACACTACTCTATAATGAAAACACTCCTACAAAATGGTTTTATACTCAAAATGAGCATACTCCCAACAAGACCTAGAAAAAGAACATCCCAAAAGAGATGCTTCATTCTTTCTAGCCTAAGGTACTAGGGGAAATGTTCATCTGAGTAGCACATTTTACCAATTATTCCTTGGAAGGAAGGATTTGGTAAATAATTGTCCATGTAATCACTTAGAGTTTGTATCTATCCTAAATCAACCACACAGTATGCAGTTTTGTGATCCACTATCTCTTTGCATCGACAAACACCCATCATTAAATAAGAGTAGTATTGATCTCATGCCACTAATGAAGAAGAGAGTACAATCTCCAATAATTATATTGTACCAAGAAATTCCTAAATATCCACACCCAATCACAACAAAAGGAGGCATGCATGTATACGTTAATTTTGAATAGGTCCTCTTGTGGGGTAAGAGTAGTAATTTGCATAATAATATCTCGATCTCCAAAGGATAGGAGAAAATCACAAGAAATGAATTGTTGGTTCTCCCATGAGAGAGTACTCATATCCCACAAATACCTAAAATAAAAAAAACCCTCTTCTAACTAAAATACTACACCTAAAAACAAGGAATGCATGTAACATATTGATAGGGGAGAATCAATATAAGAGCTAGAGAGATATGATAAGTCTCCTTCATTTAATAATTGGTTTTTGAATTCCATTATCATATCAATGAAAATATTAATTAACAATTATCCAAATCTATATCTCTAGTTTTCTCAAGGATGTGAGATAAGGGGAGAAGAGATAAAAACACCTCTTGTAGCGTGTCATTTGGGGAAGCCTCTGGAGAATCCCTTTGCTTGCTTCTATTCAATGTTCTATTATATTCATGGTCTCGATGGTACCTAGAAATTCATACACAATATGCTTTCTCCATTTTACTAACAACAAATATCATGATATTCAAATCAAATTAGAGTTAACACTCTATCAATTATTAAATGGAGGCATTTGGGGGATAACTGAATCCTTTCATATTACTTCAAAAAAATAGTAGAATATTACAACCTTATCAATGAGATTCTCCCTCCTCCTTTGTTCTAGGTTCCCTCCTCCACTTCCCAATACCTCAACTGTCCTATTTTCCATAGTTTGGGAATTTGTATGAACAATGGAACAATCAATGCACAAAACACATATGCTATGTATTTTCCTTCCACTTCAAGTTTGTGGAGATTACATCTTTGATTTTGTTAGAAAATTAAATCAGTAAAGTTGTCTCTTTTGGGATATATGGGTATTCATACACACCTTTCATTTACTATTAGTTATATTAAGAGATTATGTATCTTTTAGTGCTTCATGTTTGCCTTCGTGTTGTAGGAAAACATTAGATCCTGATTTTTTCCTACACTATTGAGGGTGGTAAATTGAGTGTTAACATATGCCACCTAATATGTGAGGTCTAAAGAAAGAATGAGGTCTGAAAGACATTCTATTTTATACTCTTTAGTGATCAATGATGAAAGGATAAATAGGATAAGCATGAACGAAGGAGTTGGAAGAAAACTGTAAGAAAAACAAGTCAATGTCCCAAGTTTATAATATCTCCATGAAGTAGGTATACAAATGTAAAAAATCATGAACAAAAACAATACATAGTGGATCCATGTCAACATTCACTATTATAAGTATGAAATATCTAGGTATTCATGATACATTAATATGGAAGTATAATCTTGCACAACTTGGGAAGTGCATCGATGAGTGATACAACTATTTTTCCCAAGGACTTTGATCCACACTAATGATAGCATGAGTTTATATCATGTGAATGAAGGAGCTAATATAAAGCATAATAAAGCACCATATGATTATTGTTCATTGATGTATAATTTTAAAAAATGTGAGTAGGCCCATCAATAATGGAATAAAAGGTACTGAGTACAATCTAGCAAATGTGAATAGATGTTATAATGTCAAACAATTGTAGAATAAAAAAATCGAGGGTCATTGATGCATACCAACTCTCATTTGCAAGGGAACTTGCTACTAATGGATGAAAGATCCAAGATACTCTAAGGTTCCTAGATCCACTTCTTAGATGATGATTTGGTGTTTCTAGGAAGAGATCGTTTATAGGGACCGAATCAATGCACTCCACATTAATGGGAACGAAACAAAAGTCAATAGTTTTATATGATTTGGTAGAGATAAGGGATCCAACACTTTATACTAACACTATGAAGGAGGACATGACTGGTCAGGAATACTTGAGCAATGACAGAAATTGTTTTTAATTCCCTTGAACACGTGACACAATTCATAGTGACACTTAGGAACATGAGACTTAAGTAACCATAAAATACGTCAATGCCAGATGCATTAACGACATATCCATAGTTGATGGGAAGGATAACCCATCAGTGGAGTTATGTTCAAATTATTGGTACAATTTCCTAAGGAAAATGTAAATAATTTACTCATAACTGATGCTAAAATATGTTCTATGTTCAAGGTTTCCAAGTACTAACTGTTTCCACTCTTTCTAGGATGGAATGTGAATTGATTCAATGGTCCCCTTTTTCTGGATTTTTGTATTTTTTAATTTTTAAAACCTTTATAATTTATAAGAATAAAAAAGGATAATGGATGCTATAATACAACAGAGGAGATGAATGTATCAAGGGAGCGTTCCTACATTCCAAAGGTATAGGTCATGCCAAGGCAAAGATAAAATTACAAATAAACAACATAATCATTAAACAACAAATAAATAGGAACAAATGCTCAAGCAAATAAATTAACACATGTTTATGTAAACTAAAAAAATTGGGGATCATGTTAGGAAATTGTCATAAATGTATAAGAGATAAATATGTGGTATCAAACTAGAAGTCATGATGATACTAATAGGGATTCTAGGACAATGAGAAAAAATCACCATGGGAACCAAAACGAAAATAGGTTGCTGAATATAGTGTCCCATGTTCAGTATGATATTTTGTTGGAATGATGGAAAATGTTGATATGATGGGTTGATGCACCAATTTCCAACAGGTTTGACCCTAGGGAAAATTTGGGTCACCAAAGGTTCAAATGCATAATAATAAAGGGATAACCTAAACCTATATGCAATCTTCCAAATACACTCGATAAGATCGAGGAATGTGCAAAGAATGCTCCAATACCTATGTATAACTAAACCAAGTCACATCCTCCCGTTGAGCCCACAAAATATGTCCTTAGGTGGGTGTAACCAAATGTTCATAACTTCAATGATATATTAATATGATGTTAAAATTCCATCCAAGAAGTCATGTGAGCTAGGGGATATCACAACCTAAATGGGAAAAGCAACCATATCATATTACTCCTCCAAGGGAAAAGTTTGATCTAAATCCACCTAATCCATTTTAATATATTGGTATGAAACTTATACAAAAAATAAGGGAAATTTATTCTCCATGGTACCACATTCTACATAATTGGGAATTACTTTGTCATCATTTTCCACAATTAAGAATTCCGTTGAGAACGCTTGCAATAAAGGTGAGTAATCTACTAGAATGGGTTTGGGAAAAGCTAATAATGGGAAGAAAGCCTCCAATGTAATGGTAAATATTGGAAAATATTGTGGGATGGGTATTGGTGGAGGGATCATAAAATTTCACATGAGGGAATTTAAAAAAAAAAATCCTACCCTAATTTCCTGAACCAACTTTAGTGCAACTTTGATGAAAGGAACATCCTATTTCATAGTAGTTTTAGGATTATAATAATCTAATGGTTTGATCATAAAACTATTTCCCTGGTGATGTAACCGAGTCACTAGGAACACTTAAGATACTATATTCATCATAGCATGTATCCAATTAAGTCCCAATAGAAAATTTTAATATATGGGCATGTCTACTACCTTAACACCAACTTTAACTGTTTTAGGTAACCAACTTCAACGCTATGAATGGGTCTCATTGGTGTCGCTAGTATTCAATATATTTTTATGTCTTTTCTTATCTTTCATGTTTTATACAAGTTAGTGTAAATCCACTTTTGCACACAAGAAAGGACCTAAAGACTCCAATCTCCCAAAGTATTCTCTTCACCTTACACTTCGAGTGATCTTGGTGAATTAGAAAATAGGGATAAGTGTGAAATACCACCATTACACACTTTTATTACATTAGTATTTTGTTTGCAAGCACCTTTAGCATCTTTTAGAGTTGAAGTTAAATATACATTTTAATTTTACTTTAAGATATTTAGTTAGTTGTAACAATCAATTTTCTTATATCACATGTGTTTGCATCACTAACACACACTAAGGGACCTAAAATCTCTTCCAATCCACTTAAGCTCTTCACCTCCCATTACTTGTGATCTTGATGAATCAGAAAGGAAGAGAATTGTAAAATACCTCCCTCACAATCCTTAATTAATATTGTACCCTTAAAATAAACACTTATAACATATCCAAAAAACTAAAATCCTCAATAGGAGGTCACAAAACAATATTTTAGTTAGGTAGGACTGGTTGGGATAAGCATCCAAAAAATATCCCCCAATCTAGTTTCATTAAGTTTTTGAAACATAGAATTGTTGACTTATAGGGTGCTATCAAATCCTGCTATCAGCATGTGTCAAAAGACAACACAAATAAGAAGGCACAGTTCCAAAGAACATGAAATCCAAGGTATAGATGCCCTTCTCCCTTCTAAAATTCACTTATCTTTTTGTAGGGGGTGACAGTATACCTCTTAGGCTAAACCACTTATCCACACTTGACATGGGTATCTTACTGGCCAAACTTAGGATATTCTCAAGGAGAAATTGTGAGTGCAATTGACAGATATTGCCATTGGGAAGTGGTTCCATCTCTCAGAACATCGCATTATCACCTACGGTTTTTCTTTTAGAAGGGAAAGAAATTTGAGAGGAAGGATGTTGGGTATTTAGGAAATTTACATTTATTTTCCTTTTAAATATAAGGTCACATGGATAGTAATTAAAAAGAAGATAAATGTGGGACAATCTACCCTAAACCAACATAACACATATCACTCAGTTTGCACCATTTTGCATTTGTTGTGGTTTGCATATTTTTTCATTTGTTCTATTGAGTTAATTCCTAGCATCACTCTCATTTTTCACACAAGAATTCCACCATTGAAGAACAAAACCCAATAAGGAAGTCCCATAGAATGTAAGGCCTTTCCATTTATCGAGGGGTAGACGTGAACTAGGTTGAAATAGAACACTCCCAGGCATGACAAGGCTCAAATTTTAACGATATTAGAGACGTATCATTAATGATAATGGAATTTGACTCATTCTATTAATGTTTTATCTATTTAACAGGTTCATGAACAAAACTGTAGGTGTAAAGATGGATGATAAAGGAATTCCATGAAATATGGAAAAACAAATAGGAAAATGGAATGAAGAGGAATGGTGAAAACAAATCTTGAAAATTAGGCAGCACCGACAGGTGAATTTCCTAAAGAAATACAGGTTTTGAACGTACTGACCTGTATTAGATAGAATTTAATAATTCTTTACATATGAGAGGGTTAACATGAGATATATATAATTCTTAAGCAGTAATACATTTCATGAGTGCAATACAGACAAAAAATCTCCATATGCAAGGAAACAACAAGATGTATAAAATATTAAAACATAATCAAATGAACTTTGTACTTTTGAAATAACATCTACCATTTAATTATAAATAGAGTATCGACGATCCTTAATTTAGATCAAATAATATTGCACACATTGTAAAGACAAAAATCCTCTCATATAGAAAATATAAAGACAAAAGATAAACATGGAAGAAACTCTATGCAACCTTTCATCTCATTAATCCATGACAAGGTCTTTACAAATCAAAATTTGGCACCCGACTCAACATATTAAAAAAGAACACTTCTAGTTCTAAAATTTCCAACCTTTAGCTCTTGGTTCATTTCACATTATATAGGCCTGAGGGGTGACTAAAATCAATTTGTTTTTATTTGACTCATAACAGAAAAGTAATAGTTTTTCACTATTTACCTTTTTAAATTGAAATATTAATATTTTACACAAAATTGTGTTTCATTTTTATTTCTACCCTCACTTATTTTCTTTCCCTAAACTGGTGCTTGTTTCCCATACATGGTTTGCTGAGGTGGAACTGGTGAGAATCCTGTAGTTATTCCAATATTTCTCATTCTTTGGAACAATTTTGAGTATCATAGGATTCCACGAAGTGGCATGAATGACTATGGAGAAGCGTGTCTAATGTATTTTTGTGTCACGAGAGGCGTTTGTTGAACATTTTGTTATTGATATGATGAACTAGATGCTTTTTTTGCAGACTATGGTTGTTGAGAATATTATCCAAGGGATTTTGTGTATGCTGTGGTTGAGGATGCATATCTCTCTTATGATATCTTCTAACCAGCTTCTAATCCTTTCCCATTGGGATGATATGATTTGTTGTATTTTCTAGAGCCAATTTAGCTTCAAAATGTCTTTCCTATGTCAAAGGTCCAATTTATTTGAAAACTATTTTGATTATTATCCAAATATGAAAAGTCGGATTCAATATTTCGACATCTTGGTATCCACTTATTACTCCTTCTATCACTTCTTCATGTTCTCCATTTTTCTTTTGCTTTAACCTATTTTGGTATTCATCTTTTGAATATATCTCTATGTTCCCATCCCATAATAAAGGTAATCCCAACTTCGTTTGTCCACTGAACAGGGCTTTGAAGGATGCAATGTCATCTACTATATTGTTTTGCATCACTCTATATAATATGGTTCAAAATCATTTTATTTTTAATTGCCCAAGTTATGTTGGTTAATTGCAGATCTTCGAGCTCTTTGTTGTTCCTGCATTTTAGATAATCAATTGTTTCTCTAGTGATCCAGGAGGATCCAAGAAGGCAAAATTTTTGAAGTCCTCCAATATCAGCAAAACCAGCACCAGATCAAAGGACTCATCGAGACGATTCCAACGGCGTTCATTTCATGTCAAATGGACTTTGTATGAGAAAGTTATCGCGTTCTGTTCTATAAGGTCAATAGGCAAAATTGGCAAAAAGAGGTGCCACGTGGCACCACTGACAGGGTGACACGTGGCATATGTACTATACAAACATGATGACATGGCACCACTAACAAGGTGACACATGGCATCCATACGGTACGGACAATATGACATGGAAGGTGTACGGACCAACCAAAAGACGACACGTGGCACCACTCAGAGGATGACACGTGGCATTCGTACAGTACTGATGAGGTGACATGGCATGTACGTGTGGACCAATGGAGATTGAACACGTGGCAGTACGGTCAATGAATTGGCAGTTGACTGGACGCCGAATGGGCATGAGGTGGACCAATCACGGGCCACCACGTGGCAACACGAGATTGGCCAATAAATGTAACAGCAAAATTATGGCCTCCGCGGGATTCGACCCCATGACCTCTACAAAGAAGGCTGAGCGCCTTCACCACTCGGGCTACGTGTGGTTCAATGGTATGTGGGTTAAGGTTCTTGTATTTAAATTATGTGGGAAGTTTATATTGGCACAAAAGGGGCTGGGGCAAGCCCCGACCCATAGTTTTAGATGCGGCAAGGAACATGGGGAGTTTGTTACAACTCCAGCCCACAAATCACATCAGAGTCAACTCTCGATAGGGTAACACATGGTCACATGTTTTATAAATATTCAAACGGATTACATGCCACCTAATATATGTTGGAGTGCCACCACATATTGCATAACAAACTTTGGGTTAAGGTTTTAAAAGTGGGTTTTATTATAATATGATTTTAACCATATTAAAAGCCAACAAAAGGGTATGCCATTTTAAGGGTATTTTTAAATATGGTTGTGTATTATTTAATAAAAATCCCAACCACATCCAACTTGGAGAAGTTGTAACCAAGGTCAAGATAGGCAAATTAGTTGCAACCAAAGGAATCCATGAGAGTCATGTGAAGAAGGGAAAGCCAACCTATATAAACCCATTCATTTTCCATTTCCCTCTCATGCTTTGAAGTGGAGAATTTGTAGCTAAAGGAGAGAAGGGAGATTGCATAGCTCTACAGGAGGAAGGTACGAGTGTTTATACTCGTTATCCACCGTCTTCAGGCTTCGGAGTTGTTGGAAGCGGTCTTGTTGTGTTTTGGGCAGTGGTTCTCTTCCTGACCATTATCTCCAAGGTATCATTATATCATTGCCATGTATTTTGCCTTATGCTGAGATTATAGATTGGCCCTCCTATTGAGAAGCAGGCTTGGAGACATAGTCCATCCTGGACGAACTCTGTTATCAACTTGTTATCTTTATGTGCGTATTGTCTATGCTGTTTGGTTCTCTTCTTATGGATTTGTGAGCTTCATTCATGCTCTTGATGCAATTCATGTTAACGTCATAGAGTAGCAAAGATCTTGTTTTCGGATCATGTGGTATCAGAGCAGGTTTATTTGATGTTGGATTGTGAGTGTGGATGCTCATGAGGGATAAACTACAAGCTGGTGAGGGTACATTAGAGCCTTACAATTCCGAGATCGGATGTGCACACCGAAGGAGGAAGATAGATGCTAATGATGCCCGCATCGAGATGGAGGCAAACTTTCACAAGGTCTTCTACATGATGGTTGATAAGGTAGACAAGTTGTTTGCAGACTATGAAGAACGCATGGCAAAAGAAAGAAAAGGCAGTGAAGTAAAGAAGGAAGACAAAGAAGTGAAGGACGAAGGCAATGCTTCAGTTAACCAAGGAGGAGGTGGCGAAGAGCCTCCTGATCCTCCCTCTTCACCTTTAGCTTCAAGCACAAGTTCAAGTGCTTCTTCCTCATCTCATTCTCAGCATTCCAAGGTTCCTCACAAAGAGCCTCAAAAGAAGCCCTTATTGAAGATTGATGTGAAATTTGATTTTCCCATGTTCAATGGGGAAGCGAATGCAGAGAAGTTGAACAATTGGATAAGGAAAATTGAGGTCTATTTTCGAGTCCAGCAAATCAAAGAAGAAGATGTGAAGATTCAGTTGGCTTCACTTCGGCTGATAGGCACCGCAATTGTATGGTGGGAAAGCAAGCTTCAGCAAGGTAGCAAACAAATGGGTAATCTTCTCTCATCATGGTCTGCTTTCATTTCTTCTTTACGTAAGCAATTTTATCCATTGGGTTATGTTCAAAAGGCTATGATGGATTGGAAAAGTTTTAGACAAGGCAAGGGTCAGAGTGTTCAGAATTTTACTGAAGAATTTATGAAAGAAAGCTATAGAGTTGAATATTTCTTTAGATTCTCTTGACACTCTTTTGAAGTACATTGGTGCTCTTCATCATTATCTACGCCATACTTTGTTGTTGTTGAATCCTACTAGTGTGGATGAAGCAAGTGTTTAGGCTACTCATCTTGAGAGCAGGGGGAAGCATTCGCAAGAAGACCATCCGAAGAAGCCTTTAAATCCCAACAACAACCACAAGTCCAAAAAGAAAGACAAGAGCAAGAAGATAGATACTGCCCAGAAGGAAGGAGGAAAGCTCCATTGTAAACATTGCGACACTGATGGGAATGATGAAGAAAGTTGTTGGAAGTTGCATCCTGAACAGAGGCCAAAGAATTATGGAGGAAAAAAGAAGAAAAAGACCGTTGCAACAGTGCAACGAGATTTGGGTTCCGACTCAGGTGACGAAACCATGATTAAAGCCGTGGGAATGCAAGGTAACAAAACTCCTCATACTGGTTCAAGTTCTACTCATGTTTCTAAAGAAAATGATAAAAGAAGAAGTGAGTTGTTTCACATCAGAGTTGTGTCTAAGCATACAAATATTGAAACATTATTTGATCCGGGTTCTCAAGTAAATTTGATCTCAGAATCAGTTGTTAAGAAGTTGGGCATACAGACTAAACCTCACCCCAAGCCTTATCCTCTTGGATGGGTATGCGATAATGCTAAGCTACAGGTGACTAAGCAATTTATGTTAAGGTTTGCTATTGCTTCAAAGTTGATCGATGAGGTGGACTTAGATGTTGTTCCTCTTGACATCTGCGGTATCGTATTGGGAAGCCCATACTTGTATGATTGAAAAGCAGTATTCTTCTGTCATGAGAACAAGTACCATCTCACCAAAAATGGGGTGGAGTACATTGTGAGAGCTCACAGTATGAAGGCTAACACCACTCTTGTTAGTGCAGGACAGATGAAGAAGCTCATCAACACCAATAAGAGATACATGCTTTGTGAGATCAGCAAAAGATGTTGAAGCATCCGATGCTTTCAAAGGTTGTGGTCCTTCTCATAAAAAGGCTATGATTGATATTGTGGCTAACTATGATGAAATATTTCAGGAACCTACAGGTTTTCCTCCCAAAAGGGAGATTTAACATGAGATCCATCCCTAGGAGGATGCCCCTCTTCCTAATGTGGGCATGTACAGGTTGTCTGCAGTTGAAATGGCAGAGATTAAGAAGCAGGTTCAAGACTTGTTGGACCAAGGAGCGATCAGACCCAGCTCCTCTCCATGTGGTTCACCGATTGTTTTGGTGATGAAGAAAGATGGCACATGGAGGATGTGCATTGACTATCGGGATCTCAACAAGATCACGATCAAGAATCGATACCCGCTTCCTCACATAGATGACTTGCTCGACCAGTTGAAAGATGCTGTGTTCTTTACCAAGTTGGATTTGCACAGTGGCTACCACCAGATCAGAATTGCAGAAAGTGATGTGTGGAAGACGACCTTCAAGACCAAGCAAGGTCTATTTGAGTGGTTGGTGATGCCCTTTGGGCTTTGCAATGCACCTGCAACCTTCATGCGGGTAATGAATGATGTTTTCCGGCCATTCTTAGATGATTTTGTCATTGTATACTTAGATGATATCTTGGTCTTCAGCAAAACTTGGGAAGCACATGTGGGGCATGTAAAGCAAGTATTAGATACTTTGAAAAAGGAGAAATTGTATGTAAAATTGTCAAAGTGTGAATTTGGAAAAACTTCATTAGTTTACTTGGGTCATATTGTAGGAGGTGGAAATTTAAAAATTGATCCTTCAAAAGTTGATGTAATTGTCAAGTGGCCTAAGCTTACTAACGCTACTGAAGTGAGAAGATTTTTAGGAGTTGTTCAATATTGGAGGAGGTTCATTTAGAACTTCTCATACATAGCATCTTCTTTGCATGCCTTAGCAAGTGTGAAGAAAGCCTTCTAGTGGGGAGGTAAGCAGCAGAAATCCTTTGACACATTGAAGGGAAAGATCAGCACCACCCCAGTCCTAGCCTTGCCTGATTTGCAACAACCATTTGAGATAGAGACGGATGCCAGTGGATATGCCATGGGGGCAGTATTGATGCAGCACCGCAAGCCTATTTGCTACCATTCAGAGACTTTTACTCAAGCAATGATCAACTACCCCACCTATGACAAAGAGTTGTATGCTTTGGTTCAGAGTGTCAAGAAGTGGAAACACTACTTGATGGGTAAGGAGACGATCATCCATACCGATCATCAACCCTTACAGTATCTCTAGTCCCAGACTAAGCTCCAACAAGCTTGTCATTTCAAGTGGATGGGATTCCTTCAACAATTGCATCTAGTGATCAAGTACAAGAAGGGCACTATTAAAAAAGTGGCAGATATGCTTTCTAGACCTCCTATTGTTGCATCCATTGTTTTGAAAAATGCTTCTTTATCCCATGAAAGTTATATTGAGTAGTATGCTACTGATGATGATTTCAAGGAGATTTATGAGAAGCTAACCAATGGCACACAGGTGGAAGACTACTATTTGCAGGGAAATTTGCTCTATCATTTGTGTAAGCTATGTGTTCCTATCAGTGAAAGAGTCCATGTAATACGAGAAGCTCATACTTCTCTTGTATCAGGGCATTTTGGGGTAGGTAAGACTTTGGCTCATTTGCAAAGAATCGTGTTTTGGCCTCGCATGAAATACATTGTAACAAAATATGTAAAGGGGTGTGTGATGTGCTCTACTTGTAAGCCCACTAATAGAAAATTGGGGTTGTACTCACCACTGCCTGTTCCTTCCCATCCTTGGGAAAGCATTTCCATGGATTTTGTGGGGGGTTTGCCTATGTCTAGGAGGGGTCATGAATACTTGTATGTGGTCGTGGATAGGTTTAGCAAGATGTGTATTCTTATGCCATGTAAAAAGAAGGTCACTGCAGAGCAGGCTACTTCTCTCTTCTTTCAGCATGCATGGGTTCACTTTGGACTCCCTACGTCCATTATCTCGGATCAGGACTCCCGATTCCTTGGAGAGTTTTGGAAAAAATTATGGTGTATGATGGACACCAAGATGAAGAGGAGCACCGCTTTCCATCCATAGACCGATGGACAGACAGAGGTATTCAACAGGACAGTTGTTCATGTGCTTCAAGGTTATTGCAACAAGCATCCTAAGTTATGGGATGAATAGATCCAGTATGTGCAACATGCCTACAACAGGGCTATGCATTCTTCCACTCAGAGCTTGCCATTTGAGACATTCTTTGGGTACTTGCCAAAGACTCCATTGGACTTGAATTATGGGAGAGAGGTTGGTTCAAGCACTTCCAAGGATGAAGACAAATCCCGCAGGTTCATTCAGAGAGTTCAACAGGTACATCAAGCAATGCAAGAGCAGTTGGAGAAGAGTCAAGCCCAGTACAAGGCTCGCCATGACAAGCATAGAGTTGATCATCAGTTTCAGGTGGGAGATCAAGTGTGAATTCACATCAGCAAGGAGAGGATGAAAAGAGAAGGCAAGAAGCTCAAGCCTATTAGATATGGTCCCTTCACCATCTTGGAGAAGATTAGGACGAATGCTTTTCGCTTAGAGATACCGCCATACATGCAGATCTACTCAGTGGTGAATGTGGAGAACTTGAAACTCTATGAGCCTCCCATGATGATGGATAAAAGGGATAATGTCTCATTGCCATCAGTTGATGAACTTGCTCCTGAGTACATGGATGAGCTAAAGGAAGATGTCATCTTGGACAAAAGAACAAGGACTTCTCGCAGAGGTGATGTTGATTACCTTCGAGTGGGCATCAGAGGCACTCATTCAAGCAAAGCCAAGTGGATTGAGAAGGAGAAAGTGAGGGAGCAATTCCCTCACCTATCTGTTGATTAGTAAAGGCTTTTGGAGGCCAAAATCTTTTGAGTGGGGAGAAATGATCCAGGAGGATCCAAGAAGGAATTTTTTTTGAAGTCCTCCAATCTCAGCAAAACTAGCACCAGATCGAAGGACTCATCGAGACAATTCCAACGGTGTTCGTTTCACCTCAAACGGACTCCGTATGAGAAAGTTATCGCATTCTATTCTATAAGGTCAACATGCAAAATTGGCAAAAAGAGGTGCCACGTGGCACCATTGATAGGGTGACATGTGGCATCCATACTATACAAACATGATGACATGGCACCACTGACAGGGTGACACATGGAATCCATACGGTATGGACAAGATGACATGGCAGGTGTACAGACCAACCAAAAGACGACATGTGGCACCACTCAGAGGATGACATGTGGCATCCGTACAGTATGGATGAGGTGACATGGCATGTACGTGCGTACCAATGGAGATTGAACACGTGGTAGTACGGTCAGTGACTTGGTGATTGAATGGACGCCGACTAGGCATGAGGTGGACCAATCACGGGCCGCCACGTGGCAGCACAAGATTGGCCAATATATCTAACGGAAAAATTATGGCCTCCGCGGGGTTCGACCCCATGACCTCTGCAAAGAAGGCTGAGCGCCTTCACCACTCGGGATACATGTGGTTCTTGGTATGTGGGTTAAGGATCTTGTATTTAAATTATGTGGGAAGTTTATATTGGCACAAAAGGGGCCGGGGCAAGCCCCGACCCATAGTTTTCAATGCGGCAAGGAACATGGGGAGTTTGTTACAACTCCAACCCACAAATCACGTTGGAGTCAACTCTCGATAGGGTAACACATGGTCACATTTTTTATAAATCTTCAAATGGATTACATGCCACCTAATATATGTTGGAGTGCCACCACATATTGCATAACAAACTTTGGGTTAAGGTTTTAAAAGTGGGTTTTATTATAAAATGTTTTTAACCCTATTAAAAGCCAACAAAAGGGTATGCCATTTTAAGGGTATTTTTAAATATGGTTGTTTATTATTTAATAAAAATCCCAACCACATGAAAACCAACTTGGAGAAGTTGTAACCAAGGCCAAGATAGGCAAATTAGTTGCAACCAAAGGAATCCATGAGAGTCATGTGAAGAAGGGCAAGCCAACCTATATAAACCCATTCATTTGCCATTTCCCTCTCATGCTTTGGAGTGGAGACTTTGTAGCTAAAGGAGAGAAGGGAGATTGCGTAGCTCTGCAGGAGGAAGGTACGAGTGTTTATACTCGTTTTCCACCGCCTTCAGGATTCAGAGTTGCTGGAAGCAGTCTTGTTGTGTTTTGGGCAGCGGTTCTCTTCCTGACCATTGTCGCCAAGGTATCATTGTATCATTGCCATGTATTTTTCCTTATGCTGAGATTATAGATCGGCCCTCCTATTGAGAATCAAGCCCGGAGACGTAGTCCATCCTGGACGAACTCCGTTATCAACTTGTTGTCATTATGTGCGTATTGTCTATGTTGTTTGGTTCTCTTCTTATGGATTTGTGAGCTTCATTCATGCTCTTTATGCAATTCATGTTAACGTCATAGAGTAGCAAAGATCTTGTTTTCGGATCATCTAGCCTAGTTGGGCTTGTATCCCAATGTAATTTCCACTCAATGCTTCATCTCTTTCATTGTTGATTTATATGTCTCCATTTTAGTAGTCATCAACTCTATAAAGTCCCATTTCTCATTGAATAGCTGAGCTATTATGTCCCAAAATTCCTAAATTGTTCTTCTTAATGGATCCTCTCCTTGTTCATCCATCTATAATGATGTCACCTGACCGTGGATAATTTTAGGGGCTATATAAGGGGGTTACAAAAATTTAGTGGGCTATTTTCTTATATGGAAAGGGTTTTTCAGCTAAAAATGTCCACCCAATATTTATTAGAAAAAAATAAATCCAAAATGAATAGCTTCCCATATATCAATGAGGAAAATGAAAAAAACTATTTTCTCCCTATCAAAATCTCCCTCCAATCTGTCTTCTGCTCCCAATTTCTAGAGTAGTTCTAGTGAAATCATTCATTCACACCCAGTTTTAAGTAATGGAGGCTTCCAAGGGTTATTTCCCCCTCCCTCTTCCTTGTAATTTAGGGATATGGTTGCATTCGCCTATATTTTTATTCAATTTCATTTGATACCTTCTTTTATACCTCTATTTCCAGTTGCGAGTGACCCAATACTACTTGTGAAATGTATAAATAAATCGCTCCTCTAGTCATTCATGAATTTTTTCATTTGAGGGTCTATGAGTCGAGCTCTGGTATATGCTCTTCTATTGCACTACCTTAGTAATCTACATAATCAAAAGATGATTCTTCCTACCAAAAGATTCACCAAGATGTTACAAGGTTTTATAACTTGATAAAAGATTCACCAAGTTTTTACATTATTTTATAATTCAGTGAAATATTTGCCATGATTTTACAAAATCTTAAAATTCAGTGAAAGATTCGCCAAGATTTTGCAAGATTCTATAACAGAATGAAAGATTAGCCAAAAATTATATATACATATTATATTATTGATAAAATAGACTTGAAATTTTTCTATATATTAAGAAGATTTACACATTTATTATACATGTAAGATTTCTGGGTGTTCTTAAAATTATCCCTACACCTGACTTTTCAAATCATTTACTTCGCTTTTAACATCAGAGATGTCATCATCTCCCTTGCTGGCATCATTTTCTAGTTGTACAATCCTATCATTTTTTTGAGTGATGTCATTTTCTATACCTTTGCTATTATTCTATACACCTTCCTCAACTGTTATTGGATCAGCTAGAGTTTCATCCTCTTCCATGGAATCTAGGTCTACTACTTGCTTGGAAGGTGACTGATTTGCAAGTTCTTGGTGCATTTGTTCTACCCCTATATGATGTTGGGATTGTCCTGTCACCTATGCTGCAATTGTTGATAATGGGGTATTCTGTGAACTAACAACACTCAACGTTTTTATATTTTCTAATTGTAATGACAACTCATTAATTTTTTCCCATTCTCTTATGCCAAGCCTTTGTATTTCACCATGGTGTCTAACAAATCCTCGTTTTTCCTTTCAACCTGTTGGATCTTGACAATTTGATCTGGGTGCACATTAGGTATCTTGGGATTCTTCTTAATATTTTCTATCACATTATCCTAGATTGCAATCAAATATTTAAATTGTAACCCATCATATCGACTGAAACTCAAGGAAAATATTTTCTCTTCTAACTCCTTTATTATAACTTGCTTAAATCTAGTTATCCATTTTTATGCCTTCACTAGGTCCCCTACCTTGTTCAGTGCTTCTTTCGGCCTTGTTTATATTTTGGTAGCTTTTACTACCTCAACACATATCATTTCATTGGCTTGCTTGAAGAAGTCCACTTTATCTAAGATGCCAAACTAACTCAAGTTTATAATATGCTCTTCATCTCTATAATAACTCAAACTAGTTGGTATTGGCACCATGGGGTCAATTATTTCATAATTAAACTATTATCAATACTATCTACCATTGATAATAGCCTTTTTTGAGAAGGAGTTACTTGTTTCCTGTCCTTATTTATGGATTGCACATTGTCCTTTCTTATTACCCTATAGATGGATTGTAAATATGTTTGGATTACGACAGGTATTGTTTGAGTGAGGTCCACTTATTTCTATTGAAATGTAAAATACAAAGAAGGATAAGGCACAAATATAGTTATTGGTTTCCCTAGTACTACTTCTTGTTTTCCCAATTCAATGACTTCCTTAGGTACTTCTTCAATATTACTCTCCACAAAATCTTGGGAGGTTTCTATTGACTCTGGTATTTCTCTATTAAGATAAGGAGTCTATTCTTCCTGGTCTATTTCCATATCTTCGTATCCTCTTTTACGCCCTATGCTATTCTTAGGTTCACTAGGATATTCTAGGGTTTTCATGATATTTTCAACTTCCTCCCTACTTTTTTTTGTTGGCAATAATTTCCAACTCTAGTTTGAGAGTGCAGTCACAGGATAAATTCTTGTTATCCAATGTTTACTTTGATATTACCTTGTGTGGATAATATGTTGTGGGTTTGGCATTTTCTAGATTCAAATGTTCCAGAAAACCCTCCATGTACTGCAGTGCACTCAAAGATTTGACTTGGAATGGGCTAATATCTTTGGGATTTTGGAAATATCTATGTTGTTTGAAACCTATGAAATGTAACTCAACTGACAGGAACCTACACCTAACATATTCCATTACAAATACTCTAACAATCAGAAAAGTAGGAAATTTGTATGATTTCCCTTCAAACCCATACACTCTGATAACTGTGTGGTTTTTAAACAAAAACTAGTCCCCCATTCATGTTTCTGGGGTGAATTGTAACCACTATATGCCTTCCTTAGGCACTCTTGGTAGGTGAGCTGCATGGATAATGGTATAGGACACCCTGATTACTATTTTTTTTAAATCTATGGATTTAGAGTTGTTTTCTTATCTTATAAACAACTCATATACTAGAAGCTCTCTTCCTATTTCATCACTCGTTTTTAATCCAATATTTTCAAAATGATTAAGTTCTGGTAAAAGAACAAGAATAATAGGGAAGATGGGTATCTGCAGATTTATAAAGAAGGGAACTCTACCAACTATTGGTTAATGGCTTGGGTTATCATGCCACAAATATCCCATATAGGGATTTCGTTATCTATAGGGTGTAGGTATGCTAATAAAACTAGTGGAGTTCCATTGACTTCTTCATCGTTCTTCTTACCCATGATGGTGCATAGGAGTGATATGGATTTTATGGATTTAGTTTTGAAGAACACAATTTTAAAAGGGGTATTTGAGTGTTGTTTTATCATCCTAGGACACATTTGTTGGGTTAGGAATAGGATTTTATCATTAGCACTCATGGTTTTGTAATTAAGTGTCATTATTCTTTCTTCTACTAGTTGTAGGCCTTCTTCCTCGTGGATACACAACATCTTCCCAATACTATCATCATTTATTTGTTAGACAATCCTAAAATTGGTTGAGGACATGAAATTTAGTCTTGGGGAGTAGAAGGACGAACGCCAGCTAGTGAATTATAGAAAATAAACAACTTGAAGGCACATAGCTCGAGCTAACCCTAAATTCTACAGTTTGTCAGGGTATTGTTTTTGAAAATCCAGGATTTGGGCTTCATTGAGGGCTAACATTAGATAAGAATGGGTTACCTATATGTATTTAATGTATGCTTGGTGGTTGTATATGACTTCATTACTAGAGGATCAGTGGGTTTAAGGTCGACTCAGTGGTGTATTGGGACATCTTGATGATGGGATTTACTGGTTTAGGGAGAAAAACGTTTAGATTGTAGGATAGGGTAAAATTTAGGTTTACTCAATAAATGGAAAAAATAGCTGAGTAAATTGATAAATTACCCAATTTACAGGCATGGAGGCTAATTGGGTGCTCGTTTTTATGGTTGGACCAGATGGGGAATACATGTACATAAGATTTTGATCGATCAGAGTTGTGGATGGCTTGGATAACAATGACTCAAACAAATGAGTAAAACTATTTTTAATGGATTTGCAATTGAAAAATTGATAAATGATGGTATATTATCGAATAAGGGGAGATGCCATGGATTTTTACACCAAGAACATTGATATACTAACATGACCGAATGAGATGGTGTGGAGGATGACATTGGGACCACGCAACTTTTTTTATGAGAGGAAACCACCCTAGTTTCCCAAGGTTGTAACACTCACTTACTGAGCTGTTTAACAAAAGGTCCTCAAGGAGGAATGACCAACAATAATTGACCATGTTTCCTGGGTAGTTTATCACATAACACACCCGTGGGACCCTCTAAAGTACTTGCATGTTGTTTATGTGCAATGCACCCCAACCGTTAGATATTATTTGACCATCCAAAAACTAATCACTACTTTTCTTTATTAAATCTCCTGTCATTTCACATTGTTTCCTTTAATATTGTCCATTTATTTAATCCTTTGACTTTGTATATCTACTCAATATGCTTTCATTGTATCTGGCATGTATATTTTGCTAGAATTATTCTTCTTAGTCATCTGACCTAGTTAAGATCAATAGTGGATCCCCTACTTCAACTTAACTCATGTATTCTTTATTCAGTCACCTATTATGTCCTATCCACTCAAGTATTTTGTGGTTCATCTTCTCTTGCTTGATCCCTGGGTCATATAGTAGGTATTTTGAGGGATTGGGAGCCTCAAAAAATCCTTATACTAATAGGGTGTTTTCCCATTCTCTCCCCATGGTTCACTCTAGCCAGGAAAAATCCCAGGAAACATTAATTGGATCATCTGGTTGTATATTTTAGGGGCGAATTTTAGCCCAGTGGGCTATGTTTCCATGTTTTTCTCCCAAAAACGATTCGCCATTTTGCATTTTTTGAAGCCCTGTTTCGCCCAATTTTGATGGGGTAAAAATTTTTCACCCAAAAAATCACCAAATTATTATATCAACGNTATCGCCAATCATTTTATAGTTGGTGTTTTAAGAATTGGTAATATTCGCCAACATTTATACACTTTTAAATAAGTATGGTTCCTTAAAATCATCCCTGGAGGATACTCCTTTTTTTATTCATTTTCTCCCCTTGGAGTGGATTTAGATCATTTTGATTAATTATTTTAAGGAAGAGGCATCCCTTTAATTCCACCCTAAGGAGGAAATCCCACCCCTTCTTCTCCATCTTTGGGAGGAGGACAGGTAGGTTTGTATTAGTTTCCTCCATTGTATGGTGTGCATTGTTTCCTAATTAGACATAATTAGACATAATCAGGTCACCTATACACCATCCTACCCGATTTCCCTCATCATAACTCTTTGGATCCCATCCATGCGGGTTCATCACACTCAACGAATATGATTATTGGGTCCATTTCCTAGCAAGGAAAATCCCCCCCTGAACCAAATTATTTGCCATCCACTATGTGTTAGTGGAGTATTCTACAATTGAATATATATCCTACTATCCTATTTCTATGGGGTGGTTGAATCCCAATCAATGGAAAACAAACCAATTTTCACAATAATCCTAAGATATTAAACCTTCTTTCATGGAGTTTGAGAAGGGAAGGAAGGGGGGAGAACACCTCTTGTAGCCTTGAAGTTTGATGGAGTTTATTGATGGCCGATCTTGTAGACCTTTGAATCTCCTTCACACCTTCAAATATCACCACAAAATTCCTTCCTACTATCCTACCAAACTATCTTTAAGAAATATAGGTTAGATCTAATTTCCTACCAATTCTACATCAACATAAAACTTGAACGGAAAACATTGAACAAGAATTGGGAAGAAAATATAATTGATTCATAATAGATGGAAATGAAGAAATACTTACAACCCTTGAAGGTTCCTTCCTTCTCCATATCATAGACCTACTCCTCTACCATCGATGCCTTTGATTCCCAAAAACATTGTAGTAGAAAAGTGATTTCTAGTCCTCAATTCCTCCAGCATGCCTTTGCTCTCAATTTATGTCTCCCCTAATTCACGTCATATTCCTTCTTTATATATCACTGGAGTTTGGGCACCCAATAACTTAACCATGAATGCAAGATTAATATTTTTGAAGATTCATTATTATTTTCTTCAAAAAACCCACTTTACCTAGTTTTTAGGCATCGAAGTTTATTTTCAGTATTTCTAGGACAATTAATACCCATGTTAGGAATTTTTTCCACTGTATGAGTTATAGGAACTGGGTTTTGAACCTTAATTTGTCATGGAATTGGCCTCTTCAAAGGCATATTTGTATTTAAACATTTCTTCCTTTATGGAAGCAACGTTCAAATGAGATATTGAAGCTCTCAATTGTTCCAAAATTATTATCTTCATCTTGCGGGTGAAATAGAAATATGTTTTTAGACTAACACTCTCAAGGGTGTTAATATTATTGTTAACAGATGCCCCCTAATGTGTGAGTTCTGAAGCTATGTTGAGGGATGAAATATATTGATTTCATTCTGACACTCTTTGATGACAAAGGTAAGATGATAAAGGAGTAGGATCTTGAGCATAAGAGTTTGAAAAGCACCTACATGTCAAACAAGGAAATAACCCAAATATACAATATCTTCCAGAGACGGGTATACCCATGCTCAGCAGTAAACAAGCATGGCCACGAACAATACACAATGGATCCATGTCAAAACAAAATATTACAAAAATGTATACATGCAATTTGATGAGTGAAAAATATCCTGATCTTCATGGTACTTTGACATGGTTGTCTAATCATGCGCAACTAAGGCAGTGCATTGATGAGTGATACAACTATTTTTCCATAGGTATTCAAACAACTCAACCATAGTACAATTTTATACCATGCGAATAAATGAGCTGATGTCGAGCATAATTAGACACCATCTAATTGACGGTCATTGATGTTTACCGTTAAGAGATGTGAGGAGGCCCACCGATAATGATGATGGACTCCAAGGTACTTGAGTACAAGATGGAAAGTGTGAATAGATGTTCTTAATTAAAACACTTGTAGAATCAAATAATTAGGGGTAATTGGTGTATACCCACTTTCATTTGCGAGGAAACTTGCCACTAATGACTACGATATCCAAGGTACTCACTGTGGTTCCTAGATCCATTTCCTAGATGATGATTTGGCGTCGATAGGAATGGATCCAATATGGGTACACTTCCCAAATAATCCTCTTCAATGTGTGTGGATATTTAGTGATCTATACTCGAGCACTGATTTCATTGCTGCAAATGCGAAAGATGTGAGTGACAAGCTTAGAAAGGCATCGGATTGAGATATCGACCATTTGTGTGTTGCCCGCATATATGCATGCAGTCGGTGCTCCTACTAGATTAAACAATTAGAGGATAGAGGCCCTCGAACCTAAGGAATGAAAGACCAAATTGCAAGAGAAAATACAGACAAACCTACAAGAAGATACTAGTGCCCATAGATTGATAAAGGCATTAATTACGTAAATAAAAAGGGCTCTTGTTCATGAGACACCTACATATTATGGAAACTAGACAGTTCATAACTTTTCTTGTTATCAAACAATTCTTCTATGATTCCATATCTAGAATGTAAAAGGACACAAAAAAAGATAATTATGATTTCCATTGTGGCTATTGTGAAAGTAAATATTTATAATGATCATAAATTAAGAGTTTAGTCATGTGCTTTATCTATTTTTGTCATAATATCATTTTAAGTAACAAATTAATGTTCAAGGATGTAACTCATGCTTTATCTTAAGATATGTCATTGATTAAAAGTTATTAATTGATCATTGTGTAAATTACATAATGCATGTTTCTAGTTCACCCATGGATTATGACATTACAACTTTGAATCAATTCATCCAAGTTACAAGTACAATGTCTATCTCTTTTATGCATTTAGTATTTGCTATTGTATTTGAGTTAAACTTTGACAAAGATGCATAAAATTGCAATTGATGTTGAGGATTCCAAGATAAATTTGATCTTTAGTATACATACCTCAACCCATGGATGAATTTGGATCATTGATATATTTTTGTTGGGATGGCTGCATCTATTGATATACTTCTTCTCTACAAAAAAACCTGCTCAGTTCCTACAACTTGGAGTTTTGGAAAGGATGTAACCATTGATTCACAAGGATTTAACTATGGATATAGAACATGGAGAACAAGGGGTTTAGTTCTATTTTATCATAAGGGGTTTAAATCATTTCAAAGAGGGAACAAATTTGTATACTTTTTGACAGGAAGGAGAAAATGGATTTGTATGTGAATTTTGATTCAAAGGATAGAAAATGAAAAATTTCAAGTAGTGGATGTTTGCAAGGGACACCAAACCATAGACTTCCACTTCACCATCCACCAATGGAATTATTCCTCCTTGGTATTCCAATGTATGCACACTTGTTCTAAGTGTCTCTTCACTTCTTCCTTAGCTGAAAATTTCATGGTTTCTATAACCAAGGATGCATACTTCATCTTTGCTACAACATTTTCAAACACTTCATCATCTAATTCATCCAACTTTCCAACTAAAATGGGATTATCTACTATATGTGTAGAATTACACATGCTTCCTATCCTTACAATAAAAGTATGACAATGTGCATTAGGGAAAATACTAATTACAATAAATTCATCTTCTAGTGGTGATTCTTTGGTCACTTCACCATCTTTCAACTCGATATTTATGGTTAAAGTATATGGAACATCAAATGAATTGATAAATTCCATTGAAACTGTTTTCACTAATACCTCCTCCACTACCTTATTTGGCTACAAATTCAATATTTGTTTCATGCATAAAATTGCAAACTTATTCTCCATCCCTTCCTCCATTTTAGGAATGCATGCATTGAATATCAAAAATCCTAGTAGGTTAACTGCAATCTCTACTTTTTACACACATGTGTTGCTACACTTTTGTCAACATCATTACCATCACCTTCTTTTGGCATGCATTGAATGGAATTATCTTTAATTACCTCTCCATCAACACAAGGGTATTGTTATACTACTATTGCTGTTGAAAACAATGCACATTCATCATATTTCCCTTTCTTTTTTTCCCATACTGATTAGTAGTCTTGGCATTCCATATTTTTTCTTTTCCTTATGTTCTCTTACAACCTAAGTGTTTTAATTTATTCCTACTTTGTTAGATGAAATAATGTTTCCTTCTATACCCTCTTCTTTCTCTTCTACATCTTTGATTAATGTTTCATTTCTAACTCCTAGGTTTCCTTTTCTTCCATTTCTCCTCGACTAATATAATGTAAAAATCATCATATCCATGTCCACCATCCCTATGGGGCCTTTTTCTCATTATCATGCTTGTTTTGGATATAGGTGTATTTTCCTTCACAATGAAAATTTAAAATGGTCACATCTTTGTGTTTGTGCTCTTTTTCCGTAACTTCAAGTTCTACTTCTTATTCAATTCCTTTACCTTCCTCTACAACATTCTCTATTGTTGCAATATTCTCATCGTATTTTACTACAACATTCTCCAATGTTGTAGGGTATTTAACCATTTATGATATGCCCTTTTTAGAAACATCAACTTTGAATGTGCCTTTATTCATGATTCTATTCTCCTTCATCCCTTGGCATGGGTGATAACTTGACCTTTGTTTCATATTCTACAACTTATCCATTGGTTGTAATCTCTTTTATCCTTACAACAATTTTATTGTTCTCCTCTCCTTCAAAGTATTCTTCAAACACTCCATAGTCTCACCATTTTCCACTTCTTCACTTGGAATGATAATAGTATTCCTTCTTTATTTCTATGTACCTACAAATTCACGGTCATTAGACATATTAATTGAATTAAATTCTTGCATGTGCATGTCATCTAGGGATTCCCCTACTCATATGCACACAAAATTATTTTAGTTTTACCATTCTCCTTGTTCTTTAGAAAGAGTTTAAAGTATATGTGTTCTTCCTTTTCACTCAAATCCGCCACTTGGAGAACTTATTTCACCTCCTTTATATAGAATGTTTCTACAACCTTCTATGAGGTATCTATTGTCACTAGAATTTTATATAATGTTAACATGGCCTCATATTTCTCAACGTGTTTGTTGTTTGCCTTTGAAGCCTTCAAGGTTTTTCCCTTACCAAGGGTTTTCTCATGAGCCAAATTATTTGGCCCTTTTTTCTACCAGATCCTTGGACTACCTCCAAGGTTCTAAATTGGCCATTAATCTTATTAAATCCTCTAATGTATCTTCCTCATGACATTATTCTACTCAGTTCTACCAATCTTCCATTTATTTATCTATGTCATCTTTACACTTGTAATGTGCATCCTTCTCTGTTGAATTCATCACTCTACCCAAGCCGATGCTTGGTGTTATCCTTAATTTCTACTATGTTTTATTTATCCAAACCTATTATAATATCTAAACCCCCTATTTATTTTAATATATGGAATAATCAAAAGTAGTTCTAAAATTTCAAATCTTCATGGGTGGATCTTAAAGTGTGAAAAATTTACCTATTTTGGATGAATTTTGTGTTTCAGATTTGGAAATTGCAAAGGATAAATTGTGAATAATAGCATATTTGATTGGCATTGTAATGCCCCATATTTCTAGTAGGATTATTTATGAGTTAGATATACTGCACTTTATTGCTTATTATTTTTTGTACTTTGCTCGGTTGAGTAACTTTACTTACGATTTGATGGGACCAAGATTTTGAAGTTACTATGTTTATTATGGCATTGTGATTATGATGTTAATATGGTTATGATGTCACCATTATTATAATGTTGCTATGTTTATGCGTTTACGATGTGTTTATTATCATAGGATTACTTTATTTTACGATGATAGTATATGTTGAAATGTTTTCGTTTGTCAAATGTGAAGTATATGATGTGATACATGGATACCATGTTACGATGTGACCAATTGAATTATTATTGTTGATGTATTTGTAACTTTGGAATGTATTCACTTGTATATCTCTTACTGTATTTCATTATACCCCAACGGATATGTTTGTTCCTCCGATCGGGAGAGTCATCAATATAACAAAGTCATGTAAATTCATTGAGGTTAACCCTCCGTTGTAATTCGAGGTAATAGTCCCCACAGTTGATGGGTATTAGGGTTATTAGACTCTTCTAGTGAGGCGGACCCTGTAAGAGTAAAATTAAAGTGGAAAACAAGTATAAATAGAGAGTGAGACTCTATATTTGGAACACACACACTCACTCAACTGCAACACATGAGTGAGATAAGAGGAGCTCGCACAAGTGAGAGAGAGAACAGTTGTCAGAGATCATCTTTGTGTTTTTGGGTTTTACTTTTTCTATTCGTGCTCATTCTATCTCTGAGGAAGTTGCAGGGTTTTCTCCTTTATGGTTTCCCTGAGAAAAACTCTTTGTGTCTCTTGTCTCTTGTGATTATTTCTATGCATGTTATTCTCTCAGATAATATCCTAGATCATATTGATTAAATGATAAAAGTATAACATAATATCAGAGACTCTCTGAAAGAAGACACTGTGCAGCTGCAGAAGATAGGGATTCCTATTTTTTGGGTCTCTCTCCACATATCATTATCAAAAGGAGGCTAGTATAACTCTCCATTGAAGGGCGCATCTTTCTGTCAAAAGTCAAATTTGATTCCGAGCATTTTCAGTTTTTAACCTGTCACTACTGTGGGAAATTAGGGATTTTCACAGAAGAGAAATTTTTGAGTGAGCCCAACATAGGATTTCTCTCCTCCTCAAAATCAAAATTTAGATACCAAGATCGAAATTTTTGGTTGGGTAAAACTCCGAGAAAGTCAAACCCTAATTTGACCTCAGACCAGAAAACCCTAAAAGACTAAAACTAGTCATTTTGGTGAATTCGCTATATATGGATATTTGAGAAGTCTTAGGAGAGGAAATGTTTACAGGACAAATATAAATTCCTTATGTACCTTGTGTAAAATTTTCAGCCTCAGATTCACTATATTCTGGGAGATATGATTCCTCCAAATCAAGGTTCCAACCTCTCCCAGGATTCATCCCTAAACAAGACAAATTGGGAAAATTGATATATATCGGTCTACAAAGGTACAAATGAAATTTCCAAGATGTTCCAGATAGGGCACTGAATTTAATTTCTATGGTAAAAGTTTCAGACCCCAAAGGTGAAACAGTGACACGTGGAAGTCTGTACAAGTTCGCTATGCTGAACAATCCTGAAATAAGTCACCTTGGGAAAACACTCATAAGTTCCAATTGGTGAAACAAATTATGCTAAAACCCTGTGGTGTTGGAAAGAGGGTAGATGAGGCTACGTTAGTACACATTTTTAGTCATAGAGGACCAGTACTTTCAGATATATTTCAGAAACAATATCAGAAAATTCTGTAGAAGAAATTGAAGAAAACTAGGGCATCAGATATTTTGCATTTCTGATCACAGTTTTGGGAAAATGAGTATGCTGCTCATCTCACCTTGAGGAGGTGCATATTTTTATCCAATTAGATATGAAATATTTCAAGTTTTTAAAATGAGGGTTTCTCTGAAAAACCCTAGATCATCCAAATCCAAAACCAGGACGGACACCTCAAATCGGTAAGATCCAATATTTTGTTATTTACATTTGAGGTTCTCATTTCAAAATGACCTATCACATCAGCTTGTTGAAAATATTTGTGAAGATGATAACTTCCAAGTATGGAATATATAGGACCTCCATGATCCTTGAAGAAAATTGAATTGACTTGGATCAGTTCTGAGAGCCAGAGGGAGATGTGGCTAAGGCTAGAGCCAAAAGAATCATTGCAGATTCTATTAAAGATCATCTCTCATGAGTCATCCCTAAAGACACCAAAAGGAAGTGTTTGATGCTATGAGGAAGCATTCAAAGAAGAATAATATATTTTTATAACCACCTTAAATGGCCTCCCAGGATCATGTGATTCATTCATTTAAGGAATGGGTGCTAGAAGGAAGTGATCACCTTCAGCAGACTCAAGCAGAGTGAACAGAAGAAGAAGCTTGACTCATAATAAGAGAAGAGAATATGGGAGAAACTGAATATTAAGCGCTCAAGATTCAAAGAATATCCCTCAAGTGATGAGGAATATGAAGAACTCAATGTTTGAAGAACCTCTTATCCATCTTAGCATTTGGATAAGAAATGATGTTGTTATGAATGAAGAATATGATGAAGCAGAAAGAAGAAGTCTACCCACGAAACAAATAAAGATAAGTGTTCAATTGTCATTTCATGATATTGTTTGGTTATGCATTTGTTTATATTCAGTTGATGTGTTATGCATGATAAAATGTTTATATTAATGACATTATACTACTAATATGCATGTGATGGGTAACTATCTCATAGTGCTATATAACTCTCAATTTCTACTTATGTAAAATGAAACCTCTTTGCTGACGTATTGGATTAGTGCACAATCTCAATGATGTCATGGTAGAGATGGAAGGCATCTAGAAATTTTCCGTGAAATATCGATGAATGTTGTATTGGATAAAATAGTTGCATGATTATATCTTTATGCATAAAGAATTTTCCATTATGAATATGCCTTATGAAATGTTTCTAACCATACAACTGGCGCATTTGACTTGTAGGAAAGATCACGTACAATCGCCTACAAGAAAAGAAGGATGAGACTTGTTTTGGAAAACAAGTGATGACAGTTCAATAAATAATCCAAAATGAAGAATAGTATGATGATAATTCAAGAGGCCTTAGACACACTCTAGTTATGTGACACTGTTGACCGACACCATTGATGCAGATTCTCCCAGCTATGAAGAAGTAGCCAAGAATAAAGGGAAGGAGAGTACCAGTTCAAGAAGAATGATGTCTAGGATGCAGTATCAAGACCTGAAGGGAATTCTGCAAATCCAACATGCAGTAGATGGAAACATTGTGGGATACAAGGAAAGATTCGTAGCACGAGGTTTCTCACAGACATTTGCAACCACTGGGAGTTGAGGCACATGCCAGGTAGACTCATGTGTTCAAATTAAAGAAGACCTTATATGAGCTTAGAAGGAACCCATGGGATAACACATAAATGAGAAGCTTGGAGATCACCTAGAGTAATGAAGACCTTAACCTTTTCTGCAAGGTTGAAGATGAAATCCTATAGAGGATGACAAGCTCATAGATGGGTGCAAGAAGAACTTTTGAAAAGGTTCAGGGTAGAGGATATTGGTATGTAGTGACCCTATATGGATACATAGAATATTAGTAGCACAGGAACCTACTTTCCACTCCAGTACAGAATGTTTGAATGCATAGAGTACGAAAGGAAGAGGGAGAATGATGCTCCGCTTCAGAGGGAGTTACTAAAGAAGATCCCGAGGTTTGACATGATATAATGGGATGGAAAAATTGCTGATGGATCTAGGATTTACTGAGAGTAAAGAGGATTTCAACATTTACTTCAATACTGAAGGCGAAATACCAATGATGCTCCTGTTATATGTCGATGACTTGTTCCTGATAGGAAAAGAGGAACTCATTAAAGTTGCAAGAAGAATACTTGCTGCCGAGTTTGAGCTGAAGGACTTGGACATGATGCACGACTTTCTAGGCATGTAGGTGTGATAGAATGTAGATGGAATCTCCCTGGGACAAGGGAAGTATGTAGTAGAGATCCTCAAGAGGTTCAGGATGATGGATTGCAAGGCCATGACCACACCTATGGCATCGAATGTGAAGCTATTGAGTGATGCTTCATTAGAATTGGTTGATGCTACAATGTATCATCATATGATTGGGTCATTGATGTAGCTGAAGAATATGAGAACATATATTTTCTTTGTTGTGAACATATTGAGCCAGTTCCTGAGAGATCCGAGACATGTTCACTTGATTGCTGCAAATAATATTCTGAGGTACCTGACGGGTACAATTGACTATGGGATCAAATATGAAGTGAATCAAAAGATTAACCTGGAGGGTTATGTGGATACAGATTGGGAAAATAGTGCCATTAATAGGAAGAGCACTTCAGGGTGCTACTTCATTATGGGATCAGGTGTGATCTCTTGGATTAGCAAGAAGTCGTCCTTCATGGCACCAAGTACATTCGAGGAAAAATATGTTGCCACTTGCTTGGCTACTTAGGAGAGAGGAGCAGTGAAGCTCTAGTTTGTGATCCAGATTGAGATCTCTCGAAAGTGGGAGTTCTAGCATAGTCGGTGAGACAGGTTATCTGATCATAAAATCCTAGCGAAGCTCATAGGTTTCTCATACATAAACAATCCCGTAGGTTGTCCTCAGATGTAATCAGTCCCGATAAAGATCATGGGTTATCCTTGGATGTAATCAGCCCTGATGTGATTCTATGCTAGAAATGGCCAGAGTGAAGTTTGATTAATTTAGGGAGAATCTTGGTGTTCTCCAGATTGCGATTCCTTCCAAGGAGAAGTGTAAGTGTAGTGCCTTTCTAACATGGCAAGAGGATTGGTTCCTCCCATGGTCATATTTAAGTGCTGTGCCTTTCTAACATGGTGAGAGGATTGGTTCCTCCCATGCTGAGATGTAAGTGCTGTGCCTTTCTGACATGGCAAGAGGATTGGTTCCTCCCATGGTTAGATGTAAGTGTTGTTCCTTTCTGACATGGAGAGAGGATTTGGTTCCTCCCATGGTCAGATGTAATTGTTGTGCCTTTCTAACATGGTGGTAGGATTGGTTCCTCCCATGGTTAGATGTAAGTGCGGTTCCTTTCTGACATGGCAAGAGGATTGGTTCCTCCCATGGTTAGATGTAAGTGATATGCCCTTCTGACATGGCGAGAGGATTGGTTCCTCCCATGTTCATATGTAAGTGTTGTGCCTTTCTGACATGGAAAGAGGATTGGTTCCTTCCATGGTTATATGTAAGTGTTGTTCCTTTCTGACATGGTGAGAGGATTGGTTCCTCCCATGGTTAGATGCAAGTGTTGTTCCTTTCTGACATGGTGAGAGGATTGGTTCCTCCCATAGCACTACAATAAATCCTAGAATTAGTGTCCCTTTTTAGTGTAATTTTTTTTACATTGAGTGGTCAAACTATACGCTAAATGGGACAAGCCATGGACAAAACTTAAAGCGTCTCAAAAAATGTCTTTTTTTGCTTCCTAGATAGCATCCTTTATGGCGTCCAAAATAGTGTCTATTTTTTTGCTTCCAGAATAGCGTCCAACGTTGCTTCCTAAAAAACGTCGAAGTTTGCTTCCTAAATAGCGTCATATTTTTCTTCCTAGCGAGTGTCCTATTTTTCTTCTTAAATGACATCCCCGTTAGCACCATATTTGCATCCTTAATAGCACCATGTTAGCATCCAAATTAGCATCCAATATTGCAGCCATTATTTCTACCACTTTAGAATCCCATTTTGCACCATGTTTTACTTCCAAATATGTGCCAATTTTCGCTTCCAAATTTGCACCAATTTTTTCTTCCTCTTTTGCATCGTGTTTTGCTACTAAAATGATGCCAAATATTTCTTCTATTGTTGCACCATATTTTTCTTCCTATGTAGCGCCATGTTTTGCATCCAAAGTGACGTCTTATTTTGCTACCATATCAACGCCATGTTTGGCTTCGTCATTAGCGCCACATGTTGCATTCTTTTTAATGCCTAGTTTCGCATCTTATTTTTATACTTTGTCAATGCCATGTTTGGATTCATCATTAGCACCACGTCTTGCATCATTTTTAATGTCTAGTTTCGCATCTCTCATTTTTTGGTCAATAATTTAGTCGTTTTTAGTAGTTTTATATACAAATTTTGGTCATTTTGTTTAGTCACTTATCTCCCATTGTTTGGTCACCTATCTCTTATTTTTTGCTTACTAATTTATTTTTTTGTAACCAATATTATAAGACCAATAAGGCATGGAGGAATCGAACCACCAACCTCCTGCTGGTAAGGCAGGCGCTCTTCCATTGAGCTAGCACCATTTAAGAATTTGGGAACCTAACTTACAGAGCCTTTTATAATTGTAAAAATTATCAATACACAACTTTGAGTATCTATTTGTCTGAAAATGATAATAGATCATATTACTTCCCACAACAAGTTCTTAAATAAACTTCTAAATTCATAACTAATCTGATCTCCAACTGAATCAGTGCTATAACATTAGAGGAGGCATCATAAGCAACCAATGGATCATCTTACTACCCACAACAAGTTCTTAATAATAAACTTCTAAATTCATAACTAATCTGATCTCCAAATGAATCAGTTCTATAACATTAGAGGAGGCATCATAAACAACCAATATCGCTACATGGTAAATCCCCAGAAACTTTGTACACGGTTCCATGATCTTATTCTCCGGCTAAACACCTAAACACCTCAACTCTGAGCTTGAAACAAATTATTTTGGATATATATCTAATCTGTAAAATGCTATTGATACAAGGGCCCTCATGCTGACATCAAGGATGTCTATATTTGATGTAGGGCCCATTTCCATTATCTTAGTACACACTCCAACAAGTTCATATTACGAACAAATTGAATTCACTACCGAATTGAGACATAAACTGATGCAGTGTTGTTACATTGAAGGAACCTTCATCACTAACCAATATGTCACTATAGGGCCCAGGCATGATTGCTCAAAACAGGGTTCTTAAGTCCACATTCTTAGCCAAATTGCACACCATAATACAAGAACCTCTTAACATTGGTTGCAACAAAGTTCAAATATTGTAGATGGGCACATACATTTTTTTTAATCCAAAGCTTGTGCCTTTAGTGTGATAGGAGATTCTAATGGGCCATTTCTTAATAAGATTCATAATCCAAATTGGAAGGTATAGAATGCCATAAAATTCAATGCCAAATCAAAGTCTGGATACAATAACATTATCTAAGCTAATCAATCAATGAAGCTCTATAGAAACCAATTGTAATGCAATTACGACATGATGCATATGGATACATTGTTTGGGTAAATTAAAGTAGGAAATAAAATATTAGGCCTTGACAATGCAATAGGAAGATAGGTAATTAAGAGGTTGCTTGTTTTTGGTAATTTATTCATGTATGGTCATCAATTTTCACCTTTGTTACAAATGAGATCTATCATCCAGAGGGATCCTGCTTTGGCCTCTAAATCAATTCAAGTCATCATGCAGAATAGGTGGCAGAGTTCCACCTAGATCCTAATATTGTAGAGTGGTTCAGAAAAAACACATTATAGATATTAGAATGTGAGTGTAATCCTGTAGCCTTTCTATATTTTGTCATGCTCAGTCAATCCAAGACAATCAATTCTAGGGAGGATGTGTAAATCCCATGGCCAACAAGAGACCATTGGGTAGTAGAGAATGGAAGGGGATATTGTGCATCTTACTGAAGACACCAGTTTTGTCTTTTGATATAGTATCCACATCCATATGTAAGAGGTTTCAAGTTATAACTAAAAAGACATTGACAAATAAGCTAATGTAGGGAAACCCAATGTATGGGATTTCTCATAAGTCGCTATGAATGCAGAAATGATCCACATGCAAGATATTCATTCTTCACTCCAATCCTTGACAGTTTTCATCATTAATTTTCCAAAAGTAAAAAAACCACAGTAAGCCAAAATAAAATGAGGTGCTTGTTTACCATACTAGAAAATAATATATATCAAGCTTACCTCACCAGCAAGGCTATATTTTACACAATCAATAGCATGACGCGATGCTCTGCCAATACTTTCCCTTGCCCTTGACAGCGTCTCTAGTATTCCTTCAAAAGTGTCCTTGGAAGTTGCTACTTCTATATCCCCACTAAGTGTCTCTCCAACCTATTTTCTACCTTCTTCACTTGATTCCAGATCCATCGTATTTGGCAGACCCCACTACTGTACATTAACTATGGGACTTCTTGATTCTATATGGGAAATGGAATCCTTTGTTTCCTCAGTTGCCTCACCATCTAAGTGAAGTTGGAGTGGTGAACTATGATTTGAACTACTCGCTCAGATTGGTGAAGGACTAGAAATAAACGACATAGAATTCTCAGTTTCTTCAATTGAAACAGAATGTGGAAGAGCTACGGAACGTGCTTTTTCTCGCTTAGCTTGTGAAATTGCTATAAGATGCTTCATAGATGTAGATGGGGTAGCAATGTCAGAATCATTTGAAATAGTTCTGAATTTTACTTCTTTTGCAGCATCATACTTGTAACATAAGACAAAATGCTAAGAACATAAAAAGATGAAAATCCCCATCATAATATAATAAGCTTATTTGACTAACCTTAGTGAACATTTATCTATTGGCGATCACATGGCTAAATTGAGTATCACTCAAACTGGATTTTGACCATCAATATAATGTTGGCAGCATTTGCACACAAGTGCACACAAGACCAATATGCAGTCATCTTACTAAGATACAACAATATGCACTACTCCAACCACCCAAGGATCTCATACTATCATGTTCGATCTCAATTATGTCAATTTGTTTTCCCAATTCTCGATTATCCTATCCAAACATGTTCTCAAAACATAATCAAATATTTGTCAATCCAAAGGATGACTGTGGGGTGCAGTGGCTATATTCTATAGCTTTAATCTCATTGTCTCTTGTATTTGTTTTACCATACTTATATTTCTCTTATTATTGTTTCATGTTTTGTTGTTTCTACGAGATTCCAAGAGGTGTTGCATTTCAACTTTTCCTTGATAGAGAGTAAATTGAACTCATTGCAATTACCACCACTAGAAAACCTATCAAGTTCTGAGTACCAAATAGAATAAAGCACAATTCAAAAGTTGGATTCCCCAATTTGGGAAACATTGAAATGGTGTACAAAATTGAATAAGTATGAACAATAAGGCGTCGTTATCTTGATGATAGAAACATAACTTCCATTCTTGAAATTTTTCTTATAGTAACACATTGATGAAACATTAATCGACATGCCTCGCTTTCCCTTCTAGCTCATCCAATGATGAATAACATCAAATTCTCTTCAACTATGCAGTTGCACAGTGCATTCACTAGAAATCATTGAAATACAAGTAGCACAAGGCTCCATAAATTTCACAAGCATCAAGCAGCATTATCATGAATGGTGGAATACAAATCCATCTAACTTGGGGTATATGTTATGAGCAACTACAGGAATCCTAGACAATCAATGGTTACTATTGCTATAGAATCATATCTCTAGATGATACTCAAATGCTCAGCTAAGACATGGAACTATGCAAAATGCTAAGAACATAAAGCACAATTCAGAAGCCAAAATGCTAAGAACATGAAAAGTTGAAAATCCCCATCATAATATAATAAGCTTATTTGACTAACCTCAGTGAACATTTATCTATTGGTGATCACATGGATATATTGAGTATCACTCAAACTGCATTTTGACCATCAATATAATGTTGGCAGCATTTGCACACAAGTGCACACAAGACCAATATGTAGTCATCTCTCTAAGATACAACAATATTCACTACTCCAACTACCTAAGGAGCTCATACTATCATGTTCGATCTCAATTATGTCAATTTTTTTCCCAATTCTCGATTATCCTATCCAAACATGTTCTCAAAACATAATCAAAGCTTTGTCAATCCAAAGGATGACTGTGGGGTGCAGTGGCTATATTTTATAGGCGTTATCTCATTGTCTCTTGTATTTGCTTTACCATACTTATATTTCTCTTAATATTTTTTTATGCTTTGTTGTTTCTGCAAGATTCCAAGAGGTGTTGCATTTCAATTTTTCCTTGATAGAGAGTAAAGTGAACTCACTGCAATTACCAACACCAGAAAACCTATCAAGCTCTAGGTACCAAATAGACTACTATCAAGTGCCAAATAGAATAAAGCACAAATCAGAAGTTGTATTCCCCAATTTGGAAAACATTGAAATGTTGTACAAAATAGAATAAGTATGGGCAATAAGGCATCGTTCTATCGTTGATAGAAACATAACTTCCATTATTGAATTTTTAATTATAGTAACACATTGATGAAACATTAATCGACATGCCTCTCTTTCCCTTCTAGCTCCTCCAATGATGAATAACATTAAATTCTCTTCAACTATGCAGTTGCATAGTGCATTCACTAGAAATCATTGAAATACAACTAGCATAAGGCTCCATAAATTTCACAGGCATGAAGTAGCATTATCATGAATGGTGGAATACAAGTCCATCTAACTTGGGGTATATGTTATGAGAAACTACAGGAATCCTAGACAATCAATGGTTACTATTTCTATAAAATCATATCTCTAGATGATACTCGAATGCTCAGCTGAGATAGGGAACTATGCAATGCTAAGAACATAAAGCAAAATTCAGAAGCCAAAATGCTAAGAACATAAAAATCTGAAAATCCCCACCATAATATAAGAAGCTTATTTGACTAACCTCAGTGATCATTTATCTACTGGTGATCACATGGCTAAATTGAGTATCACTCAAACTACATTTTGACCATCAATATAATGTTGGTAGCATTTGCACACAAGTGCACACAAGACCAATATGCAGTCATCTCACTAAGATACAACAATATGCACTACTCCTACCACATAAGCCAAAATGCTAAGAACATAAAAATCTGAAAATCCCCATCATAATTTTACTTCTTTTGCAGCATCATACCTGTAACATAAGCCAAAATGATAAGAACATAAAAAGCTGAAAATCCCCATTATAATATAATAAGCTTATTTGACTAACCTCAGTGAACATTTATCTACTGGTGATCACATGGCTAAATTGAGTATCACTCAAACTGCATTTTGACCATCAATATAATGTTGGCAGGATTTGCACACAAGTGCACACAAGACCAATATGCATTCATCTCAATAAGATACAATAATATGCACTACTCCAACCACCTAAGGATATCATACTATCATGTTCGATCTCAATTATGTCAGTTTGTTTTCCCAATTCTTGATTATCCTATCCAAACATTATCTCAAAACATAATCAAAGCTTTGTCAATCCAAAGGATGACTGTGGGGTGCAGTGGCTATATTCTATAGGTTTAATCTCATTGTCTCTTGTATTTTCTTTACCATACTTATATTTCTCTTAATGTTGTTTCATGTTTTGTTGTTTCTGTGAGGTTCCAAGAGGTGTTGCATTTCAACTTTTCCTTGATAGAGAGTAAAGTGAACTCACTTTAATTACCACCACGAGAAAACCTATCAAGTTCTAAGTACCAAATAGACGACTATCAAGTGCCAAATACAATAAAGAACAATTCAGAAGTTGGATTCCCCAATTTGGAAAACATTGAAATGGTGTACAGAATAGAAAAAGGATGAACATTGAAATTGTGTACAAAATATAATAAGTATGAACAATAAGAAGGTCACGGATTTAAGAATCAATTGAAGTAAAGAGAGTCCTAATTGAAGTTAATGACCAATCCAAAATCCAAAAGCCACAACTAGTCTCAGATTGTTTGGCATTCTTGCAGCCCCACAGAAGATGCTTGATTGCTTGTCTTGTCATAGAGCACAGGCTATCATTATAACCCATAGAATGAAGCATGGCTATCAGGGACCAACCATCTTAGAACTCTAGCTTTAAAGTATGTACTTGCTTTACAAATTCCCTGAAATTTCCAAACCTACCTTAGTTCATGATCTTTGGCCACCCATATTTCACTAAGTCTTTGCTTAAGAGAAACTCATGTGGGTCCTAATGTAAATCTCTTTTGTCTTGTAGTCAAAGGTCCTACATTGAACCATTTCCAATCCTTCAAAGTGAGACCTTGCACATCCAAGCTTTTTTTTTCATGGGATGGTTTGAGGTATGATTCTACAAAGAGCTTATTTGTCTATTGCATGTATTATGTTCCTTTTTCCATGGCTAATCACTCTTCATGGAATCTAGTTTCCTAAAGTCTCAACACTCAAGTACCGCCATGTATGAAAGCTTATTTTGGCCAAATTTTAACCTGAGAAAAAATGAGTTATACATATCTGTCTTGTCTTCAAAGTTTCTGTCTGAAAGGGCCTATCTGCTAAGTCCTTGACACTACGAGGGTCATCAGAATCACAATGAAGTTCTTTAAATACTAGTTTCCAAGCCTGGCACACCTGTTTGAATGATCCTGACATGGGAATTCTAAAAGTCTTAGCACCAATGATAGTGTCACATAGACCAAACCACCCTTTTTTTTTCCTGCAACATGCATCACCATATGAATATGATGCCAAACAATAGTTTTCCAGGGAGCATTATGAGACATGGCTGTTAAAATCTATTTTGATGCTAATTTCCCCTGAGCTTTTAGGTCTGTCAACCCTATGCCTTATTAACCATTCTTTTTACATGTAACAAAAATCAAATTCACATGATTTGAACATAGGATCAACCCAACAAATTTGAAGATCAAGAATATCATTTGGATTCAAGAAAAATAGCAAAAATTCTAAAATGAAATTGATACAAATAGAAAAAGCTAAAAAAATGCTAATTTTTTTACCAAAACAGGAAATTTTTTGTATGGACTTTGGAAGTTTCTAGTATGGACTCATCAAGTTTCTGGTATGGGATTTCCATCTTCGTTTATACTAGCTGAATAATTGTCAAATATTGGAAACCCTCTCCACTGTTTATTGAGTATGGTTAGCTCATTTTAGTAGTAAGCTTGATTCAGTGAGTGTTTTGACTCCTCACTGAGTCTGTAATAATATTAGAACAACTACAACAACCTCCGAAAATGCAAAATTAATCTACAAAAATGTTTTTGATCCCCACTGAGATCTTCAATAATATTAAAACAACTACAACAACCTCCAAGGATGCAACATTTATCTACAAAAATGGTTTTTGAACTTTGGGCTGGATACTGTAGGTATACAGATCTTCCTTCCTTGACTGCTTCAAATTGCTACAATAGCCAAAGAGTTGTCATTTATTTACCGCTATTAATACCCCAGCTTGAACCAATAGTCATTAGTAGGTCATTAAGGGCATTTTGCGTTGTCTTACAACATCATTCACATGTCATTTTCTATTCAACAAGTGCATAAATTATCCTTTTCTCCTTTATTTTGACTCCATTGACTTGTTTTGGCTGGGTTGTATCACCTTGCCCATAGGAATTGGATTGGCTGTAATTTCCAATAATTGTGTGTCAATTTTGCACTATATAATACAAATAGCTAGTTCAACTATTTACCAAGGCATGCAAAATAAAAAGTGGGAGTTGGGATATAGAAAGAGAAGTCAAGTAAAAAACTAATCAACCTAACCTATTGCAGCCACAACTCAACCTAAACAGGTTTACCTTTTACAAGAGCATCATCTTTCTATGTTCCCATAAATGGAGCTGGGGCATAATCTTCCATCAAATTAATTATTGAAAGAGAGGATAAGGAAGAAACTGATAGGGTTATGGGTAAGGATTTCCCATCAAGCAAATTACCATTTAGCATTTCCAAGCCACTCTACCATGCAATGATTCATGTTGCTGATGTTATTGAATAGGAATAGAAGAGCCCTAATATGATTTATGACAAGTTGAGGTGAGCAATGAAAACAGACAAAATCACTACCATATTGGAGGACCTTAAAAATCATGGGAAACCACCTAGGTGCACAATAATGGCTTATAGTTATAAGAATAAAAGGTGAAAGACCTTCCAACTTTCTTGGTTAATTGTCCCAAGGAGGCACAGTTTATTAAATACAATGATTCATTTCCATATATTAAACATGTCGCATTGATATGTTAATTTTTGGATAAATTCATCCAAAAGATAGGTGTGCCTAATGCTCTACAAGTCATTATATATAATACTTCTAATTAATGGAGAAGCACCCCACATTGTTTTAAACTCCATGTGTTGCCCCTTATATCAATTTAAGTTTTGAGGATAAAAGAAAAATTTACTATGTTAAGAATGATTGAATCAGTGAGGAACATCACCTTACATGTAATATAATTCATGCATGGAATGAAAGAAAAAAACAAAGGAAACCCATCTTCTTACCATCAACATACTAATGGGGTAATTGTACCCCACCATCCTGGCCACATGCAGAGTAACCACTTAGACGGAGGTGTCCCTTTATAGGTTCCACTACCAAGGCCCTTTTGAACTAGGATGTTGTTTCACCAAGTTCCTGCACAAATGAATTCAACGTTTAGAAATAATATTTTTTAATAAATCCATACAACTCTCTTGTATAGAAATAAAATATTATACTCAATATCAAGTTGAAAGATAGTGAGTACAGATGGATGAACTAGTTCACATCAGAATGTAGATGTTCGAAATTTAAAAGAAATATGATAGTTAGGTTTAAAAATATACAACAAGCTTCAAAGCTTCATATTGATGTCATGGAATGTGACAGGTCATTCAGGAGGTGGGAGAAATAGCTCATACAATCAACCCTTCAAGACAACCAACTAAATATCATTATTGAAAGGGTCAAAAGTCAAACAAATTTCAACTTCAGCTCTTATGCATGGGAGTTGCAAGGGAGAATACCTCTGTATGATAATAAAGAGGAATGCAATTAGGGATCAATCTATGAACTAACATCTTGGCCAGACCCCCACATCATTCAGTAAAGGGGGTGACACTACTGCTAGATACTACTAGATTACCAAATTACTAATATAAATATAGATTGTGAAATGGTCTTATTCACTCTACTCACCTACATCCCAGAAGGTAGAATGCAACTCTGATACTTTCTACCACAAAGTATATTATTGTGGGGATTTTAATAATAATGGAAAGGTGTGAAGAGAGAGTTGGAGAGCAAATGACCACAATGGGTGCATCAAATAAGGAATTTTGGAACCACTACAAATTGGCAATAGACTATTAGATGTCATTTGGAGACAATAACATCTAGCAGCAGATGGGTGATACACTTGATAAAAATGACAAAAAGGAAATGAGAGGATCCATGCTACAATCTATGCTAGATTGGATATAGATTTTATTCCAACTTGTGTTAGGTTACTTTTCCAACAAATCTACTTGCTTGGTTAGATTAAAAGTTCAGTAATAAGATGTGGTCAACGCCTTTATAATGACATTAAAAAAGGGATACTGATGGATCCAAGTTCCTGGACATAGTAAAAACTACCTGTAGACTCTACATTTCTCTTTCAGAGTCATAGAAGTCCATTCAAGCAATCACCAGAATAAAGAATTTGGTGCCCTGAGGCCCCTCACAAATAGGTGACTCACATTAGATACAATGTATGTTATTCTAACAACAACTAAATTTCTAAGAGAATAGGATAGAATGACCCCTAGAACAAAGCATAACAAAAAAAGAAAGCCTAGGGAACAACTTCAACTGACCATCCAAGAGATGGAGCAAAAAACCTTTTCAGTCTAGGGAAACAACAGAAGACTATAGAGTTAAATAGGCAACTCTATTTTTTAAGAATATCAAGCTAAAGGGACTAAGAGTTGACCAAAAATGGATGGCAAAGACACCATTAAATTCTACTTTCATTACTTGAAGAAAAATAATCGCACTAAGAGGATATCAGATCTCAAATATAGGCAAGAGGGACTAGCCAAATATGAAGCCCATATAACAAAGATCTGTCAGAACCATTTTCATAGGATCATTATGTCTCCAGCATACAATAGTATGTAAGAAATAAGTGAAAGAGAAAGTGAGGCAAACCATCACAGCAAAGGTTGCAACATTTGTGTGGAATCTTCTCTCCAGAGTCCAAACCTCTAGATTGATTTATTGAAAAGTGATGAGATTCCACCATGGACAAACATGTGAATATGTGATTGAATAAACTTATTCCAAGTGGTCAGAAGACAATCCAACATAATACTTCTTTAAGGCATGGCCTTTGAGGAATCCCTTGAAAAATATCTCAGTGCTTAAGACACATGAACGGTGATTGGAGAAATAACTTGCAGGTTGATATTGAAGATGAGTTATGTGATGGAAATCTCTCAATGAATGGAGTGAGAAAAGTAGGGTAGTGATGCAAACTGGAGTGGATAAGGTCCTTCAAAAGTTGATTGAATCCCAGACAAGACTTCCCAACTAGTTGTTAACTTAGACAAGCTGTCCATAGCACTTTCATAAATGGAAAATGACAAATCTCAGGTTAGATGGCTTTCCACTGATCTTTGGAAGACTACTTGGAACTCTGTTGGCCCAAATCCTCTATAGATATACAAGGAAGTAATATGAAACAACAATGTTATTAAATTCATAATCAAGGCCGATGACCTGGAAGTAGAATTAATTTCAAACTGAAGGCCCATCATACAATAAAATGTATCTTTTAAAAATAATTACAAAGGCCCTTGCTCTCAGAATTAAAACATATTCTACAGACAATTATTAGACCCGATCAGATAGGATTTATATGGGGAAATTTATTCTAGGGCATATGTCTAGGATGCAATGCCTTGTTCATCAAAATTGACTTTGAAAAATCTTATGATGGAATAAGTGGACCTTTATCCTAGCCATGCTATGGCATTGGCCTTTGGCCCCTTCTTTCTCTGGACATTTTGGCCCGCCTTTCCATCACTAGATGCAAATGAGGATGTGATCAAGTTACAAGTTGACCAAATCAATCATCCAGTTTTCCATCAATCCTCGGCCTCTATGTCATGGGAAAAAGGTTTGAGGTATCTAATTGCAACAAAAGTGGGCCTAGGTATAATCAAGTGAATTCCCTTTCCTAAGCTAGAAGTAGCTCAAAGAGTCAAAAGGCCACTTCCCATATGACTCACTTCTTACAATCTTAAAGGATCAAGAAGCTATTTCCAGAATATAATCTAAATGTAGATGAAAATGCATGGATTGTCAGGCTATATGGAAAGCATGAATGTCACTTAAGTAAGAAGTTTTAGGGTGGGATGATAAATAACCAAATAATAGCAATCAAAACTAGACTTCATAAATCAGGATTGACAATGCAGGATTTCTTTTGAGGGCATAGAGTACAATCATGCAGGGAACATCTGCTCTGGTTAAATGCATGCTTTTAAAACTAAGTTAGCTACACAATGTTCAGTTAGAATGAGGCTGTGCAGGAAATATATTTACTTGCTAGAGATTGGTTCTAAGGAAGAAATATTGGTGCTATTCGCTAATTTTGGGACAAGATGTCATCTCAATATGCATCGGGCCATGCAACTATCCAATAAGAACACTATGATGTTAGTATTTTTTTGTGTATTACAAGATGCATGCTTTCCAAAAAATTGGAAGGGAAGAAGAAAGGTTGTTTGTATTTTTCTTGGCTTTTGTCAAGTAATAAAAAACAATACAAGCAATAATATTACAAATATTCTTCAATCTCATTGTACCCCATGAACAATCTTTCTAGTGGGTACATAACAGAAAATTCTCTTCAATGTTAATCATTGGGAATATTAAAACCTAAGCCATGGGTAGTAAGGATCATGAGCATGCAAAATAAGCTGCATCTTTCCATAAATATTAGTCAAAGAAACAAGAAATCTTGTATGAACTTTTCTTGTCTTTTGAAGACATTTTGTATGTACTTTTCATGTCAAGTAACAAGAAACAAGTTACAATACAAGCAATAAGATTACAAAGTTTCTTCACTCTTGTTGTACACCATGGATAGTCTTTCTAGTGGATATACACAATGCTCTTCAATGTTAATCATTCAAAATATTCAAACCTATGATTCCTGAGTCATGGGAGGTAAGGATCATAAGCATGTAAGTTTTCTTATTGTAGCTAAAATATAATTTCAAAAATAAAATACATCATTTTTTGCTAACCAAAAACAAGCTAATATAGATCAGTCAGTCTCAACTATACTGTTGGTTGGAATATATTTCCAAAAAGAGCAGTTAAGGGATATCTAAGATCATAAATTTCTATAGTACTACAACATCCATTAAAAGAACATATAAAACAGACAAGTTTAGAGCTTCTTACACTATCAAAACATACCATGCATCATCACAGCATGTTATCATTACAACTTACATGCAATAGAAAGAAATGTGCAAAACCATAAATCTCTACAAGGGTATGTCAAAAGTTAAAACCGAGTATGTCGTTTCACACCATACATCATAGGAAACATGTGAAAACAATGAATTCTCAAACTACCTTTCCTCTTCAAAATGATACTAGAAACCTCAAACCCAAGGCTTCATACTTTTATCATAAATTCCAATGAAAAGCTTCAGTGGCACAGTCAACAAGCCATCTCTAAGGATTCAAAGTGCTTATGTTTTTCATAATGCAAGATTGACATTTTGTAATTCAACAAACATATCAGGAAGAAAGTTGAGAGCACAAAGTGATGAAAGCCCATGCTACAAAAAAGGCATTCTATAATTGGTCAACTTTTACTCCTTGTAATTATATATCTGATAATAGCATACAGAGATATCAACACCAATTCCATTATCTCCAATAAAGATAGGTCATAATGATCAGGCTTATTCGGTAGGGTAGGGTCAATGCTTATTAGCTAAGATAGGGTGAACATCGTAGTCCAAGTAGTTGAACCCTCTAGAAAAATTTCCAACAACCTTACAAGTGTTTCAGCTCCAAGACAATCATTGGTCTGCAGCCTGGGAGTGTGCTGGCATTTTTTGAAGCCAATTTCCATCCTAAATTTGATCTATTCTCTTGGGTGTTGCTCTTAAAGGCTAAATATCCCTTCTAAAAGGGACAAAGAGAATGGAGAGGAGAGACTAAGACTTGATATAGCTCTATGATCATCTTCAACCCCCTTCTCTAAAAAGATGTCATGCAAATAAGAAAATAAGGGGGTTGTTGGAATCCATGCAAACAAGAAAATAACACAAAATGAAAATCAATTCTACTAGTACACTATATAGCTTCTTGGTATCATAATATGAGAAGGATTTTCCATAAATCCAATGGCAATTCTTTTAAATAAAGTTTCTAATATTAGGTTTGACTATCTTGTAGATTACCCCATGTATGAGCTCTCTCTTAGAAAGCCTCTTATCTACACAATTTGGGAGTATACCCAATATGCCCTATTGGTGTTGGAAAGGTCTAGATTGATCCATATACAATATCCCATCCATTTCTAGGTCCTTCACAACATTAACTACATTAACAAAAGGATTAGGCCACTAGAATGTTGCCTCTATTAGTTCTTGTGAGAGCTAGGGTCAGAGATAAATCATCTGTAAAATGCAATTACTGGTTAGTATATGCCTCACCATCCCTAACCCAACTAATTTTGGCTATTGTATGGGCATCCCTAGATCGATAGGGAAGCTCGAACAAGGAAATTGGAACTCAAGGTCCCCATTGTACTTAATTGTATTAAATATATGCACCTCTAAATCATGCTTTTTAGTACTGGGTTGCTTCCTAATTTTTATTTCTTTTACTCAACAATATTGTGCTACCATATTGCCTCAACTTCTAAGAATTCAGTCACTCTTTGGATTATTGCCTATTTCCAATAATTCTAGCCCATGCCATGAGTTGGCTACAAATGGGCCAATTAATAGATCAATATGATTAGAGAGTACAATCAGTGGCCAGTAGACTGTGGGAGTGACAAATAAAGATAATCCATCAATGATAATCCTTATGCATGTATACTAACTAAGAATTGATTCAAAATCAAATTTTAATGATTCAAACAACTTATTAGGGGAATCAAAATAATTATTTTTTATCCAATGGAAATACCAAAAAACTAATTGACATCACCTAAGGACAATATTGCAAATGTTGTCAACATTCCTTCTCCATGGGAGGGTCATTAATATCCTCCAAGAACACTCTATGTTGAAGCAAAAATCTTACCACACTTCCCCTTATTCCATCATCACTTTGAAGAGAAATTTGGGAAACATGAGGCCAAGGAAAAGCAAGAATGTGAGTGGACACATATTAGCTTCTCACACTTTTTGAAAACAAAATGGTAGCATAACCTTAGATTGAAGAGATACCCCTGGCCTAGCTAGGGCACACAGTCCTACTAAGGTCATCCTCAAAGTATCTGAGTCTAGTCTAGCTAGTCCTAGTAGGACTGTGAATTATCCTAAACCCTAGCTAGGAGAGGTTACAACAGCCCACTTTAAGGATGAGGGAGGTCATCACAGTCCATGGCCCATCTAGGAGAGACCATACATAGTCACAATCCATTAGGATAAACCTTACAAAGTCACAAATAAGGTTTAGCATCCCTAGAGGGATCATGGCTGACGCCGAAGCTAACATTCCAAGAGTATCCCACATAACTGAACATGACCTATATTTTCAGCAGAAAAATGGTCTTGGATCAACCTAAAATAGTCATGGGTCAGCTTCATAGAGTCTTGTCCTGGCATGGAAACAGAATAGATACCACACATTCCATGGGTCAGATGCATAAGGTCACAATTCAACTAGAGAGACACCACACAGTCGACAAGTCATATGCATAAGGTCACTTCATGGTTCATGGTTCATAAGGTCATTGAATGGTTCATGGTTCATAAGGTCATTTCATGGCTCATGGTTCATGGTATTTTCCAATATTGCGCATACACTCACAAGCATGCTGCTTGTGGGCATGATGAATTGGGGCCAATTGTAATCCTCTTGGAGCTAGACAGAAGCAATTTCACCTTTAAAAACACATACATGCATCCATCGCTTGGGTTTAAACACCAAAAAACACAAACTTGCATCCATCACTTGGGTTTAAACACTAACATCTGATAGGGTTTGATTTCTTGTGCAGGGTTTCAAAGAATTCCCGTGCAACAACCAGGTTTTGCAATTATAGGATTAAGAGGAAAATATCGGCACATATTGGGAAATCGAAAAAGATGTCGATAGCCATTGCAATCGACACAATGTAAATGAAACCCTATGAAAATCTATGAACATTCACACAAACCCTTGGACAACAATTGGGTATTAAAAACAACAATAACATATAATTTGTGTTATAATTTTATCATTCAAGCTAGCATTATATTAGGATATTTAACTGAGAGAATAACAAGTACAACAATCAAACACAAGAGACAATGAACAAAATGTTTTTCCTTGGGGAAACCATAAATGGAGAAAACCCCGCAACTTCCTCAGAGATAGAATCGACACCAAATTAAAACCCCAAAACAGTAAGATGATCTCCCGACAGTAGTAGCCTCTTTCTTTCTAGCCCCATCAACTTCTTCTCCCTCAGCTATGCGCTACAACTGAGTGTGAGTGAGTGTGTGTTAAATAGAGAGGCTCACTCTCTATTTATACTAATTCCCGACTTCACAATAAATCACTAGGGACAACTTCACTTGGAGAGTCTAATAACCCTAGGGACCTGAAACTGTGGGGACTTTAACCCTTGATCAATAAGAGGGTTACCCACAATGACTTGAGATGACTTGTTAATATTATAGAAACTCCCGATCAGAACATCGGGGAATGACATGACTCAATTACATTACAATCACTTCCCAGAATAAACATCGGGGTACAATACATAAGATATACAAGGAAATACATTTTGAAGTTACAATTACATCAACACTCCCTCTTAACTAGGAAGGTATTCTCTTGACACAATTTATAAGCACAAGTCTTCTTCTCTGTATCATCTGGATCATCATCAAGTTATCGTCATCTTCAAGTCATCTTCATCTTCAGGTCATCTTCATCTTCAAGTCATATTCATCTAGATCTGGATCATCACTTGATCTGGATCATCATCACTGGATCTAGATCATCACTCGATCTGGATCATCTCTTCTAGATCAACATCACTGGATCTGGATCATCACTTGATTTGGATCATCATCAATGGATTTGGATCATCACTCGATCTAGATCATCATCGCTGGATCTAGATCATCACTCGATTTGAATCATCATCACCGGATCTGGATCATCACTGGATCTAGATCATCATCATTGGATCTAGATCATCTTTGTTGGATCAACATCACTGGATCTGGATCATCACTCGATCTGGATCATCACTCGATCTGCATCATTACTTGATCTGGACCATCACTGGTTCAACATCACTGGTGATATCTCATGATTCTTCTCGTCACGGGAAGTTCTACAGAGCCAGCCCTTTTTCATGCTGGGTGTAGGCCTAGCCTCCATGTAGGTCTTCTTCAGTGCTTATATCTGACCCTAAGTTAGAATGGCCCACCCAACACTTACATCTGACCTTCACTCATTAGAAAGGCATGCCCAACACTCACATCTAACCATGAGAGGAACTTAATCATCTCATCATGTCAGAATGGCCCAACCCTTACATCTGACCATGGAAGGAACTTCATCCTCTCACCATGTCAGAATGGCACAACCCTTACATCTGACCTTGACTCGTCAGAATGGTACAGCCCTTACATTTAACCTTGACTCGTCAGAATGGCATAGCCCTTACATCTGACCTTAACTCGTCAGAATGGCACAGCTCTTACATTTGACCTTGACTCATCAGAATGGAACAACCCTTACATCTGATCTTCACTTGTCAGAATGGAATATCCCTTACATATAACCTTGACTCGTCCGAAAGGCTCTCATTCCTAGACCAAGGATCCCTGGTAACTGACTAGGTGCCTCCATTCAAACAATGGCAACATCCCTTATATCTGATCAAGTGGGAACACATCCCTCAATCACATCAGAATGGCCCTGCACTTATATCTGATCATGTGAGACTACATCTCACAGTCATATCAGAATGGCCCTCAATCCTAGACTGAGTATTCCTGGTAACTGACCAGGTACCTCCATTCAGAGAATGGAAATAGCCCTTATATCTTATCATGTAGGAACCAATCCGAACATTCATATCAGAATGACTTAGCACTCATATCTGACATGGAAGGAACCAATCCTCTCACCATGACATAATGGCTCAGCCATTACATCTAACCATGGAAGGAACTTAATCCTCTCACCATGTTAGAATGGCTCATGGACTCATCACTTCCCTTTGGAGGGAATGTCGATCTGGAGAACATCAAGCTTCTCCCTGAAGTACTCAAAATTCACTCTGGCCAATGGTTTCATCAACACATTAGCTATCTGTTCATCCATCGAAACATACTGGAGCTTCACTGCTCCTCTTTGCACCAAATCCCTGATACAGTGATACTTTATCTCGATATGCTTCGACTTGTCATGGAACACCGGGTTCTCATACAACTTCACACAACTCTGGTTGTCGCAATATATACAAGTAGCATCTAACTGGAGATCAAATAAATCAGACAGTAGCTTCCTCAGCCATACTGCCTTGAAACAAGTTGAATAGGCTACAACATACTCTGCTTCAGCTATACTCAGTGCCACACAGGATTGCTTCCTGCTGAATTAAGAGATCACACCTGATCCCATACTAAAGCAGCACCTTTAAGTGCTCTTCCCATCGATGGCACCGCCTGCCCAATCTGAATCAACATAACCCTCTAGGTTAATCTTCTGACTTGCCTCATACTTGAGCCCATAATCAACTGTACCCTTCAGGTACCTTAGAATATGCTTTGTAGCAATCAAGTGAAAATATCTCAGATCTATCAGGAACTGGCTCAAGGTGTTCACAGCAAAGCAAATATCTGGTCTCATGTTTGTCAAGTACATCAAGGACCCAATCATCTAACGATACATCGTAGCATCAACCACTTCTGATGAAGCATCACTCAATAACTTCAGGTTTGATGCCATAGGTGTGGTCATGTCCTTGCAGTCCATCATCCCGAATCTCTTTAGGATCTCTACTGTATATTTTCCTTGTCCCAGGGAAATTCCATCTGCATTCTGCCACACTTCCATGCCTAGAAAATAATGCATCATACCTAAGTCCTTCATTTCGAACTTGGAAACAAGCTTCCTCTTTGTATCAGCAATCAACCCATCCATACCTGTTACAAATACATCATCTACATACAATAGGATCATCACTGCGTCTCCATCTTCAACCTTGTAGTAAAGGTTGGAATCTGCTTTACTCTTGGTAAAGCCCAAACTGGATAGAAAGCTGTCAATTTTGCCATACCATGTCTTGGGTGCTTATTTCAAACTGTACAGGGCTTTCTTCAATTTACACACATGAGACTCTCGGTCATGTGTCTCAAAACTGAGTGGCTACTCCACATACACTTACTCTTCCACTACACCATTCAAGAAAGTAGTATTGACATCCATCTGGTGTATGTTCCATCTCATCACTGCAGCCAGAGCAAGTACTGATATGATGGAAGTGTATTTGGCTATAGGTGCAAAAGTTTCTGCATAATCTATTCCTTCTTTCTGGGAGAAGCCACGAGCCACAAATCTCGCTTTATATTTTTCTATGATGTCGTCTGTAGCATGCTTGATCTTGTAGATCCATTTGGAAGTTACAACCAACTTCCCTTGTGGTCTTGGGACAACATCCAAAACATCATTCTTCATGATCGATTGATATTCTTCAATCATAGAATCCTTCCATTCTTTCCTTTCTACCGCTTCTTCATAGTTGTAAGGTTCTTTATCAATGAAATCACATAATAATGCTACATACATTAGAGGAAATTTCACCTCAAAATGGGCCTCCTAAAAATAAAAATAAAAATAATAGTTAAAATAATAAAATAATATTTATTAATTTTAGAGGAAGAAAATAAAAAACTATTTTGTTTGTTTGTATTTGTGACATATATCCCTGTGTTTTTACTCAAATTTCAATCGAGAGAGCTCATTGGATATAGAATTAAATTCCACATCCAACGAGTACCCACTCGTCATACTTTTGACGGACCTCGCTACCCAAAAAACAAGAAATACCTGAAAAAATGTGATGATGATTTCATCATCATGTTTTTTCAGGTATTTCTTGTTTTTTGGGTAGCGGGGTCCATCAAAAGGATGCCGAGTGGGTACTCGTTGGATGTGTAATTTAATTCTGCATCCAAATTTATATTAAAAAAGTGTTTAAGACCTATACGGTATTTAAAATTTAAAGCAATTTCATTGGCTAAGACATGATGACATGGAATTTGAGTTAAATTTAAAAGGCCCATTTTGAGTTGCAATTTCCTCTAATGCCCAGAGCAGGACCTGGTCCTCTTTTTTTCTCTGTGATTCTCTTCTGGAGCCCCATATCTTTCTGCACCTTGGATAGCTTCTTATACCCAAGCAGGTTTCCTCTTATGAGGATTCTTCTCCTGAGGTGGATCTTGAGGTTCTTCTATTTCTCGATCTTCTTCTTGATATTCTTTGTTCATGGTTGTGTCATGAGTTCTCGATGCTTCTGTTTCTTTAGGTTCTTTAGCAAGTCTCTTTCTGGATTTGTTGTAAGCTGAGTCTTCATCAAATGTCACATCCATGTTGATGTTGATCTTCTTGAATCCCGGGAATTATATTCTATAAGCCTTCGAGGTTTCAGAGTATCCCACAAATATACCCTTCCTTCCTGAAGGATCTAACTTTGTCCTCTTTTCTTTTGGAATGTCTATGTACACTAGACAACCGAATAATCTGAGATGGTTGACTTCTGGTTTCTTGCCGAAAAATACTTCTTCAGGTGTCTTATTCTTGAGTACTCTGTGTGGAGTACGGTTCTGTACATACACTGCTGTTCTTGCGGCTTCTGCCCATAGTTGTATGGGAAGATCTTGATCATGAAGCATGGCCCTTGCAGCTTCCATGATCGTTCTATTCTTCCGTTTTTCAACTCCATTCTGTTGTGGATTATATGGAGTGGTTAACTCCCTCTTAATCCCTGAATCTTTACATAACTTTTTGAATTCATTTGATGTGAATTCTCCACCATTATCTGATTGAAAAATCTTGATCTTCTTCTCAGTGTGGTTCTCAATCAAGGATTTGAATTCCTTGAACTTGTTGAATACTTCATCTTTGTTCTTCATGAAGTAAATCCATGTCTTCCTAGAAAAGTCATCAATGAAATAAACATAGTATACATACCTGCTTAATGAAATTGATGACATCGGAATGCATACATCGGAGTGAATGATTTCCAAGATTCCTTTTTCCTTGCTCTCGCTACTTCAAAATGTCTTCTTTGTATTCTTTCCTTTTGCACATCCTTTGCAGACTCCATCATGTTTTTCCTGAATTTTTGGAAGACCTTCAACAACTTTGCTTGCAAGTGGTAGTGCTCTATAGTGCACATCTGCAATCCTTCTATGCCAAAGTTCATTTGGCTCTACTGTGTCATGGACCAAAGCTTGTTCTGAATGGCTCTTCAATTTGTATAGGCCTCTCTCTTGTTCCTCAATCACTATTGCATCATCAAGGGTCTTTCCTTTTGGCCACATGAGAACTTGGCCATCTACAAATGCAACCCTCATGCCTTTTGCATCTAATGCAGATATGGAGAGGAGGTTCTTCTTAAGTCCCGGTACAAACAATACATCCTTCATATTCATAGACTTTCCAGAGTCTAGCTTATAGGAGGACTCCCAACTATCTTTTATGGATACTAGTAATCATCTCCGAGTTTTACCTTGTGGGGTGATTCATGTTCTGATAGTCTTACAAAAGACTCTTTGAATCCTGTCATATGTTTGGAAGCCCCACTGTCTATAAGCCAATCATTGCTTCCATGTGTGGTGTTTCCCATGAGAGCAGAAATCAAAACATATTATTCATCACTTTCTTGCTTGTTTCTCTTTGTGGAAGGTTCATCATCTTCTGCAGCATGAGCATGATGTTTTCTCTTGTTGTTTTTCTTCTTGTGAGAGTTTCTTCTGTTTCTAGGGAAATCTTTGGCATAGTGTCCTATTTCATCACAAGTATAACATCTGAGTTGAGTTTTCTTGTAGTAAGAGTGCTTACCTTTAGAATTATGATGGTGATGATGGTCCCTTCTGGATTTCTTGGATTGAACTGTGAGAGCTTGATCTTCACTTCCCATATTTTCTTCTTGAGCTACTATCTGAGCTTCTTCTTGTAAGCATTCTTCCCATAGTCTACTGAACTTGACTAACTTCTTTCTAGAATAGATCCCTTGAATGAAAGAGTCCCATGTCCTAGGGATACCATTCAAGGTGTTCATTACAATCTATGCATTCTCACTTCTTCATACACAAATTCAATTTGTTCTTTGATCTGGGAGACCCTTGTGAAGTAAGATTGTATGGTCTCCGCATTCTAAATCTTCACATTCTTCAAATGGTTCCTCAAAGTCATCTTCCAGTTTATGTTCTTTCCTTCAAACAATTTTGTTAGGGCATCAAACATAGCTTTAGGTGTCTTTAGGGAGGACACCTATGGTATGATGTGATCCTTGATTGAATCAACAATAATACTCTTAGCCATAACCAACTTCTTCTTGTGTAAGGCCTTACCCTCATCTCCCTCTAGAACTGGAACCTCCTCATTGATGTGGGAGTCCAACTCATTTTCTTCCAAGACCAGGGAGATCCTATACTTCCAGGCTCGAAAGTTATCAGCTCCCTCAATATTTTCATCAAGCTTGGTATGATGAGGCATCTTAAGTGAGAACCTCAAATAGAAATACAAAATATTTAGATCTTACCAGGTCAAGATGTTAGATCTGGATTTGGAGCTGAATTTCTGCAGTGCTAGTTCAGGAGTAGATTAGGGATTGAATTTCCCAGAGTTCTTTCCAACCAAATGCTTTGATCTTGATATCTAAACTTCAATTTTGAGGAGGAGATCAATCCAGGCTGGGCTCACTCAAAAATTCCACTTCTATGAAAAGCCCTAATTTTGGGCAGTAGTGTCGGGTCCAAAACTGAAAAATCTCAGAATCAGATTTTGCTTCGACAGAAAGATGCGCCCTAGGGAGGAGAGTCAGCCCAACCTTATTTTGCTAAAAATATGTGGAGATATATCCAAAAAGTAGGAACCCCTATTTTCCGCAGCTGCACATTGTCTTCTTCTCAGGTTAGCTCTGATACCATGTTAGAATTTTATCATTCAAGCTAGCATTATGTTAGGATCTTTAACTAAGAGAATAAAAAGTACAACAATCAAACACAAGAGACAATGAAAACAATGTTTTTCCTCAGGGAAACCATAAATGGAGAAAACCCCGCAACTTCCTCAGAGAGAGAATTCGCACCAAAGTAAAACCCCAAAACAGTAAGATGA